>JAHLWY010000455.1:0-80508 GCA_020002185.1 Paraescarpia echinospica
AGAGAGAGAGAGAGAGAGACAGACTGACAGATGGACAGACAGACAGACAGACAGACACACAAACAGAGAGAGAGAGAGAGAGAGAGACAGATAGACAGACAGACAGACAGACAGACAGACAGACAAACAGACAGAAAGAGAGACAGAGAGAGAGAGAGAGACAGACAGGTAGACAGACAAACAGACAGACAGACAGACAGGGCACCCGCGGAATAGGGAAGCGCACCTCCTGCTAAACGAGTGTAGTAATCGTTGTAATTCATCTCAAGAACAGTACACTCCGTCGCCGTTAGAAGTGTAGTGTCACGGTCACCTTACCGCGTTCGAACGGCACGCGTCGACAGAACGGCACTCCCACCGACACGATAGGGTGGCATGTTGCGGTAGCGTCGCAATGTAGTGGGTCAGCATGTTATCTGGATGCGTGCGCATGGAAGCATTGCTAGGCAACGTGAGATAGAAATCACTTGTCGTCATGCTGTTTCAACGTCGGGCTGGGTAGCAGGTAACCCAACGAACTGCTCAACAGGGCCGTCCACTGAGTCGGATTCCCTTGTCCGATCGACAGGTTGTAGATGCTGACCAAGATGACCGTGTACAAGACGACGACCTGACACATATCGATCTCGATCGTACCAAACTCTTTGCAGAGCACGGGTACGTACTGAGTTTTTTCAAAGGTCTTCGACACGATGTCACCATGGCTACCGCTCAGTGGGACGATGCGCAACAGTGGAACAAGGCTTTCACCAACAACTCGTGGTTCCACACATCCGTGTAGACGTACAGCGATTCGAGCTCTCGTTCCATGTTCACCACATAGTCTGCTTCTGTGATATTTACCTTTTTCTCGGGATTCTGCGGGAGAGCCGGTAACGTATTTTAGCGAAAGCCGAGAATGGTGGACAGCGTATCGCCGCGGAAGACGGTATTCTGTAGCATGTGCATCGTTATCTTATGCATGATGGTACTGTAGATTAGTATCACCCTTCCCTCCCCCGCCACGCGGCGTAGAGCGGCGTTAATCGTCGATTCTGGTACTCTTTGTGGTCATTCTCCACATATTCATCGTCTCGGCTATCGGTAACGTTAAAGTGAACCACGCGTCGTTTTGTATCACGTTGTACCAACTGTGTGGGTACTGTATTTCCACGAGTCCGCACTCCCACCGGCACGATAGGGTGGCATGTTGCGGTAGCGTCGCAATGTAGTGGGTCAGCATGTTATCTGGATGCGTGCGCATGGAAGCATTGCTAGGCAACGTGAGATAGAAATCACTTGTCGTCATGCTGTTTCAACGTCGGGCTGGGTAGCAGGTAACCCAACGAACTGCTCAACAGGGCCGTCCACTGAGTCGGATTCCCTTGTCCGATCGACAGGTTGTAGATGCTGACCAAGATGACCGTGTACAAGACGACGACCTGACACAGAAACACGATCTCCTCTTTGGGACACGCGGTGCTGAAGATGTGCCACGGAGTCCTCTCTTTCTGTGGCAGCGGTGGAGTGTCGATTTCTTTGTCTTCGTCGTTAACGGAGATCTGTGTTGTCCTATCGTCCGTCGTGGGTGGGCGAATGAAAGCTTTGCGGACGCGTGACTAGTCTTTATAGCCGACGACGGCCTTGGCATCGATCCAGCTGTTGAATTTCGAAGGGTATCCAAACCATTTCACCAACACTTCCCTTCGCCTGCCCACCTTGAGTCGCTCCACCATCGATTCAATACGGTACAGTTTATCGGTAATGAATGATTCAGATGTATGTGACGTTGTAAGTCGTCGTATTTATCGAGGACGACCCCGCAGTGGCGAAATGAGTGTTGCTTCATCGTGCTGTATCTACCTACAACCACGATGTCAGCGTGTGTGTGTGTGTGTGTGTGTGTGTGTGTGTGTGTGTGTGTGTGTGTGTGTGTGTGTGTGTGTGTGTGTGTGTGTGTGTGTGTGTGTGTGTGTGTGTGCACCCAGTCGGAAGCATATTCCGCAAAGTCACTCTTCAACGTGAAAGAACAACGAACGACGGAGAACGGGATTACATGTACCTTTGTTACAATTCTACGATACTAACAATTACAATATTCAAATCGACAACTATAATACCAATAATGACATGCAACTAATATACTGATTAGTGTAAAATGAATGACATAAAGCAAAGAGAGAAATATACATCTATATACTTTGCGAAAGTGTAGTTACTTACATTATTGCATCACCGGATGCCTGACGTTGGCACCATTGTTCACGCAGTTCAGCCCATGGAATGTGATAAGCCATTGTTTGTGATGTGTACTGAATGATTTGAATGTAACAAACGAACGATATATATAGCATTATTGATATGCAGACGCATTGTATAGAAAGTTGTAAAGTACAAGTTATATCAGTAAGGAGTCTCATGACATATGTAACATCTGGCAATTACCGAGTACCCCTAACCCGAGCAGATGACGCGTCGTCCAAGTAACATGAACATAACAATGCGGGAGCGCGGCTGATCAGAAAACTGACGACAATTACCGAGGACAGACCCTTGGGAGACGACAAGGCAACGAGAAGATAACAACTCTCTCTCTCTCTCTCTCTCTTTCTCTCTCTCTCTCTCTCTCTCTCTCTCTCTCTCTCTCTCTCTCTCTCTCTCTCTCTCTCTCTCTCTCTCTCTCTCTCTCTCTCTCTCTCTCTCTCTCTCTCTCTCTCTCTCTCTCTCTCTCTCTCTCTCTCTCTCTCTCTCTCTCTCTCTCTCTCTCTCTCTCTCTCTCTCTCTCTCTCTCTCTCTCTCTCTCTCTCTCTCTCTCTCTCTCTCTCTCTCTCTCTCTCTCTGTGTTTGTGTGTGTGTGTTTGTGTGTGTGTGTGTGTGTGTGTGTGTGTGTGTGTGTGTGTGTGTGTGTGTGTGTGTGTGTGTGTGTGTGTGTGTGTGCGATCAGTGCTAACGTTAGACAGTGTCAACATATGGTGAATGTGGACGTACAATTTAAGGGCGTTGGATATTACCTCTCAAACTTCTTCCCGTGTGATATTTACATATGGGGCGAACACTTCTGTTGCACGGAGGCAGCATATCAATATAAGAAAGCCAGGTATTTTGACAATGTAATCACAGCGAGAAAGATTCAGACTGCACGCAGTGGATTACAGACGACATATCTCAGTAAGCGTATAACATGGAAAACGGAATTAACATCCACATGGCTAGCGTAAAGAAAACTAAGATTATGGATGTGAAAGGATGTCGAGAACCATCAGAAGTCACAGTAGATGGCGAAAAAATAGAACGAGTGGAAAATTGTTAATATCTGGGGTCACTGATAGAAGCAAATGGAGATGGGACGAAAGAGATCAAGCGGAGGTTGGAAATGGTGAGTAAAAAGTTGACGGAGATGAAGAAGCTATGGAAAGCAACGAACAATGATATGAAACTACGAATTATCCGAGTCTGCATATTTCCAACTGTTACGTATAGATGCAAAACCTGGACTCTTAATAAGAACATTACTAAACGTATCAACGCATTTGAAAACGTGTTATAGAAAGATATTACGAGTTTCGTGGACTGAACGTAGAACTAACGAAACCATCGCATATGAGCTTGGTGTTAGTAGTAATAGCGGTGGTTCAGCGGGGACCGAATGATTATGAGTAGTGCAAGTGCAAAAAGTACACGGAAGTAGGTCAAGGTCAAGTACCCGGATGTAGGCCAAGGTCAAATACCCGGATGTAGGTCAAGTGGCGCCAGCTAGCGGATAGTTTGTGAACTAAAACAGAGTCCCACAGCGGATTTTTTTTCGGAACTAAAATAGAACAAGTTGCGCCCCTAGCGGATTTGTTTCGAAAGTAAAACAGTACAATAGCGCCCCCTAGCGGATTTTTTTCGGAATTAAAATAGTACAAAGTAGCGCTCCTGGCGGATAGGTTGTGAACTAAAACAATGCACCCTAGCGGATTTTTCGGAATTAAAATAGCAAAAGTAGTGCCCACTAGCGGATCTTTTTTTCGGAACTAAAAAGTACAAGTCGTGCCCCCTAGCGGATTTTTTTCGGAACTAAACTAGTACAAAGTATCGCCCCTGGCGGATAGGTTGTGAAAAAACAGCGCACCCTAGCGGATTTTTTGGAACTAAAATAGCACAAGTAGTGCCCCATAGCGGATTTTTCAGGAACTAAAAATTACAAGTCGCGCCCCCTAGCGGATTTTTTTATAACCTTTTTCATAAGGTGGCACCACTTGTAGTTCATGACTTATCCGCCAGTGGGAGATAGTTCCAAAAAAATCCGCTAGGGGCGCGACTTGTATTTTTTTAGTTCCAAAAAATCCGCTGGGGCACTACTTGTGCTATTTTAGTTCAGAAAAATCCGCTGAGAGCTCCACTTTTATTATTTTAGTTCCGAAACAAATCCGCTAGGGCGCTGTTTTAATTCATAAACTATCCGCTGGGGGGCGCCACTTTACCTACATCCGGGTACTTGACCTTTGACCTTGACCTACATCCGGGTACTTTTTGCACTTGCACTACTCGTAATCATTCGGTCCCCGCTGAACCACCGCTATTACTACTGGTGTTATACCCGGCACTTTATTGAACTTTGTTAAGAAACAGAAACTAAGTTATTTCGGCCTTGTGAAACGGCATCAATCTCTAGAGAGACTAATAATGGCAGAAAAAGTGGAAGGCAGCAGAAGCAGAGGAAGACCTAGGAGACAATGGGAGAAGGACATAGAGGAATGAATGGGAGCAGACGTCTGGCGAGTGGGGAGACTGGCAAACGAAATAGCTGCCTATAGACAATCCATCAAGGCTGCAATGTCTGGAAATGGATAAGCAAACCCAACATGGCTAGCTCAAAGGCGACACATAATGTACGCCATATTAGATGTGAAATTCCGTGACTCTCAACTGCGCAAACGTTTGATGAAGACAGGTAACGCACGTCTGGTTGAAAACGTTCCTAGTGCGGAAGAATATTGGGGAAAGAGCTCAAGGCGTGGCCAAGTAGGTAAGAATATATTCGGCGTTATTCTCGTGCAGTAGAGGGACTTTGTTATAAAAAATACATGCAGTGCTCTGTAAACAGACGGCTTACGTAAGGCGCTCATTAAAAACAGAAATATGCTCATTAAAAATAGATGATCGAGTGTGAGAGATAAGTCTCGCGCCTGGGGAGTATCTTATCGCTAACACCCAGGCACGGACAGCGCGTGACTCCATTGTCTAGTCCGTCACGTGTTCGATGCCTGGAGCGGCTGTTTGCATATATAAACCTAGCCGCAGCTTGTCCGGTCTGCAACCGCAAAGTTCTCGTCGAAGTGAAAGGACTCCATAGTGTCAGTGCAAGTCCGGTCCATGGGCGACAGAAGGGGTGTTCTGTATACAAATACGCAATGGGTATTCTTTTGTCCGATCGTAAAGGCACTGAACTGTGGACTACCGGGTTTGACCGTGTAGTCCAGCGGGCGTTAGGTGGACTGACAGCGATCGGCATAGAGTATCTTACGTGCCACACAAGTTAGGGTGACTATTAGGAAATCAGGTTACGTAAATTACTCCGTGACGGCACTGGAAGTTATTCAACCGTAAGTCCTGTCTGTCCGTCCAACAAGGTGGCGCTACCGTGTGTGTGTTGTCACCGGAAGTTATGACGTAATTCCCTATGTCGTTTTGTAGTCGTCGTTCGAGCTCGTGTCCACCTGGCTGGACGATACGCAGGAAGCGATGGTGAAGTCTACACCAGCCGATGAATCTCACGTGGTATCCAACACTGTCAAAAGACGTCTGAGTTACTCGGATATCACCGATGACGAGGCAAGTGGTATTGTGTGTGGGACATATATGTGGTCTAGTTGAGACGAAGCCTGTAGTGAATTACAGGAGAGTGTGTCGAAGGTGAATGCCATTCAAAAGCGCACGGAGGAAATGATGGACCACGATATCTTTATCACAACAATGACCAACGCGTGTGTGCGCTACGTGTCCAACGGACTGTGTCGCAGGTTTGAGGACGAGCACGAAGATATGTACAGGGTGGGTCGTCATAATATCTATGAGTGTTTGAAGTGGGCAGTGACCGATTTCACGTATACAACGCATGCGCCGGGTTGGTCGCGTGAGAGTATACCAAGAGTTAAAGAGATCCTGCGCACTCGTGGTATATCGCTGCTGGATGAGAACGATGATGATAACTAAAAACAAAGTTGTTGTTGTTGATGTGTTTGACAATCTGATGCTAGCGGGTTATGACGAATCCGTGATGCCTACATAGAGGAGGAGACGTGGGCACCACAGAAAAAGTCCCGCGTCTATCACGTGTCCGAGTACCGACATCATTACGCCGCATGCTCCTGACCAGACTGCACGAGCAGCAAACGACATCTCCACCGCCATCACGTCCTCACACGAGCGCGCCAACACTGGACATGTCGTGTGAAGATGTCACGACACCTCCATTATCTGACACACCCCTACATATGACATGCGACGACGACGACGACGACGACGACGACGACGACAGCGCTATAATATAGGACTACGCGGCCCTCCGGAGTGACATGTCAACACCCGCTCTAAGTCCCGATGGACATATCATCTGGGCCAGTGTCCTTGATGTTATGGCGTTGGGTTATGCACCACCCTTCGAATGCGTGCAGAACATAGTGCGAGTGATAGAACAATTACCAGCGTTATATATGTCTCCACACCACGTACTATGGAAGACGCCGTACGTCACACCTGTCATGAACTTGCGCGGAATATCATCCGCGATCAACACATTGATTACGTTGAAGCTATACTCCGTAGAAACATGTCCGATGATGATATGCACTTGTAAAGTATCTATCGCAAGGCAGTGACAAAAAGAGGAAATGCACCCCTACGTCAGTTGGGGTTAGAGGCGCCTCGAGTTGTCAGACAGAGCCTACAAGTACTTATCATATATATATATATATATGTATATACATATATATATATATACAGCTGTATATATATGTATATATATATATATATATATATATATATATAGACCTCCTGTAATATATATATATATATATATTACAGGAGACCTATATATATATATATATATATATATTACAGGAGGCCTATATATGTATATATATATATAAATATATATATATTACAGGAGGCCTATTGAGAACACAGACATTGACACATTTCGTCTGTACGTATGTGTATATGTGTTTGCGTGTGTCTGTCTGTGTGTGTGTGTGTGTGTGTGTGTGTGTGTGTGTGTGTGTGTGTGTGTGTGTGTGTGTGTGTGTGTGTGTGTGTGTGTGTGTGTGTGTGTGTGTGTGTGTGTGTGTGTGTGTGTGTATTATGCTTTAATGTTTCATTCATACAGTCCGTTTTCAAAGTTTCGATATATGTTCTAGGGAAGAGGAACTACGTGATGCGCACGACTTCTGTTTCCGTCCCGTCATGCGTCAACTACTGGCCACACGACCGCTCTACTATCCACCATTCCCGTTGTATGATCCGGATGTCGTCCCCGTTGACACCGGCGACTGCGAGACCTGGTCATGTGACACTGACACTGAAGATGATGGCTTTGTCGATAAATAAAACCGTGTTCAAATTTGCAATATGTTGTTGTGTTGGTTATTACTTATACATGTTAGGAATCATTCTTTCATACATACAGCAGATAGTCGCTACGTCCATTACTCCCCCCTTCATACACGTGACTCAACTTCCAACATTTTTTAAACTTTGATATATGCTCTTTCGTTCATTCCTCGTTATACACGATAATACATAGGAAGAATTATTCTTACATACATATATCCAAAATACATTATCATTCATTCAGTACCCTTAATTATCTCTACTGTCCCATCTTCCAACAGGTTTTAAATTGACATACTCTTTCGTTCATTCCTCGATATACACGATAGGAATTCAAGGGGTACTCACTCCACTGTCTTCCGCCAGGAGGTACACTACATCCCGTCACGTGACTACACACATACACACACATACACACACACACACACACACACACACACACACACACACACACACACATACATACATGAGACAGGTGCCATCTTAGAATTTCTCCATGGGGACCCCGGACCCACCAAGGCTGCTTATTACAAAACCCTCTCTCAATACTGGGGTTATAAAAATGCTGTTGACAACACTAATTATTGTAAACTTACAAAAAAGTAAATGTTTCATGTTGACAGCCTTATTATGTATACTTAATTCACAATTGTACGTAATACCGAAACTATTACACCTTTCAACTGAATACGAGCAACGTTTAATTGTGTTAGATAATGTTAAATATTTCACAATTAAGACAACTTTTTAACAATTTGTTTGTACTTAATCGATGACATAACTAAATAATTAGTAATTTAGAATATTGATTCTTCACACGAAAGTTTCCTCAGATTTGTGTAAAAACAACATATATTAATGTAATTTAAGAGAGTAAGCCTACACACACACGCGCGCACACACACACACACACACACACACACACACACACACACACATACACACTAACACATAATAATAATTAACTGCTAATTGTATAATGCCGTGTATCCGGATAAAAAAAACATGTCCATATTAAAATACATCATTGGTAAAACATAATCACTATCATAACAATTTAAGAAAGAATAAAAATATAATATGTAATATAAAATATACCTTTATAAAGAAATAAGTTACGTTATGTGAAATAAAGTATCGGACAAATAAGTATATACAGATGTATTGACTAAAGTGCGTATTTAACTAGTATAATATAATGTTTTTGTTTATGCTGTCCATATCCATTAATGTTCATGGTGCTGTACATAAAACTAATAGATAACAAACACAGTTAGTCACTGCTTTAAAATAAATGATACAAATACATAATTAAAATGCAAAAAAACACCATGTCAGTGAGTGACAGTATGTATTATATAAGTATGAGGCGTAATTATTGAAAATACGAATTGCTGATCATATCGTTGTTGCAAGCATAATCAAACTAGATGACCACTTTTTGCCAGTTTCAAACAAACTTCGCTCGAAGGAAGGCCGCGATATTGCATCCACTGTATTAACTGTGTATTCGAGTATCTTTCTACATTTGCAGGATACAGTTTCGCCATAAGGATGTCATTTTCTAATAGCTTATTTTTTGAAAAGGCGCGGTCCCGCTATTTTGTACTGTTGTACGTCGCATTTGTTTGCCCGTGCATTCGGCGTTGCGGCGCGCGTGCTAAAATAGAATGTCATGCAGATGTGACGCGTTACTGCCTCAATGTAGGCGAGTGCTATTCCTGAGGCCTACGTCGCCCATAGCAGACAATCCTTGGACGATCTGACCATGATATTATAAACCTGATTCCAACGTATATTCAGCGAGTGAAACGTGAAAAACCAAGATCACAGTGTATTAAAGATTGGGACATTATATTAAAGTATGATAGCACAGAGGAACTGAAAGATTGTTTTGAATCGACTGACTGAACGATATTTTTTGACAGTTGTTATGATAACCCAGATGAACTTGTGGATCATGCAACATCATACATTCAGTTTTGTGAGGACTCGGTGATAAAACCAAAGACTGTGCAAATTTTTTCCAACAACAAACCATGGGTTACCAAAGAGGTAAAAGGTATTTTGAATGAAAAGAAACAGGCATTTCTAGCTGGCGACACCATTAAAGTGAAAGAACTGAACAAAGTCTTCAGACGTAAAGTTAAGTTAGCAAAATTAGAATACAAAACAAAGTGGAACGCAGGAGTGAGGGAGGAAGGGAGGGAGGGACTATATAAATAACAACACTGCGTCACCAGTAGGATAAAATTTATTGAACAAATCAATGTGTCGCCAACAAGAGCCTGCGACATGATAAACAAAATCAGCAACATAAGAAACAGCCAAGCAGCTTCGAGTGGAAACAATTTTATTGTGGATTGGCCACATGCTAACGACGCCGAACGTGACGACACGGGCAAAGATGACGACAAACGCGACGACACGAGCAAAGATGACTACGACGAACGCGATGACACGGGCAGAGATGACTACGACGAACGCGACGACACGGGCAGAGATGACTACGACGAACGCGACGACACGGGCAGAGATGACGACGCCGAACACGACGACACGGGCAGAGATAACGACGCCGAACACGACGACACGGGCAGAGATGACGACGCCGAACACAATGGCACTGGCGCAGTCTTCACTCGGTCCACACTATCGTCTTCCCGATGGCAGTCAACGTAATTTTCGTTGGTTTTAAATCGAAAAACGCGTATTGTTATTTCGACATTTCTTCGACGGCGGCGGCATGGCCAAGACCAAAAATGCTACATTGCTATTTCAAAGACCTCTCTATGGAAATAACGAAGCACGTGCGTTCAGTATATTGGGCGCCAAAAACCCGAACGCTAGCGATTACTCGTACTTGCATACGCATAATAAAGGGCCAGCACGCGAATGCTAAATAAGGAAATCGTTCGTAAACTCGGCTAAAACGATGCCGTCGTAATTTGACCGAATCGAATGTTACAAAACAGCTTAAATTCAGAGTTTCGCAAAGCGATCAGCCAGGGTACTGCTGGTTGGCACTGACGTAATCAGCGCGCAAGGATGTGCCGAACAGCTGGGCCTTTTTTCACTCGTCTGTTTCAGCTGCTGTTAGATAATCATGTTATGCAGTGTTCATGGAAGATGTAAGTTATCATTCCAGTGCCTAAAATTCCAGGTGCTATTCACATGAAAGACTGGCCCTTAACTTATGTCGTTGCCAAGTGCATGGAGAGGATTGTTTGCGCTCCCCTGACTACGTCGGTGGCCGATCGCATACACCCATTGTAGTTCGCCTACTGGGCTAGAAGAGGTGTCGAGGACGCAACTCTGACTCTTGTAGATCTCATAGCTAGTCATTTAGATAATGCTGGAACTTCTGTCACAGTTGTTTTCATGGATATGTTCGCTGGTTTTCAAACTATTCAGCATCATGTTTTGATTCAGAGACTGTTAGACTTAGATGTAAACTTTAATCTCGTTTTGTGGATAAGCCAATTTCTGTGCGATCGGCCACTGAGGGTCAGTCTTAATGCCCCTTGTTTGCCAAACCTGTATTGTCTGATGAGATTGTTGTGAACACTGGAGTCCCTCAAGGGTGCGTTCTCTCTCCCGTACTTTTCTCACTGTATACAAACGGTATCAGATGTAATGACCCAGTTCTTACCCTTCTGAAATACGCAGATGACATGGCTTTTGTGGGTTGTCTGAAAGATTAATTTTCCATTTCTCAAAACTTTTTTCAAATTGTCGTGTTGAATACAATGTTTAAGGACAGTTTTCTTGAATTAAATGTAGGGAACACCAAGGAGTTTGTCCTTGGCAACAGCAGCTAGGGGAAGAGAGGCAGGAAGGTCAGTAGTGAGAGACGATAGGGAGGTGGAGAGGGTTGACAGTTTCAAATACTTGGGTATTACTATGGATAAGAAACTCACTTTCAATGAAAATCCTGACATGGTACACAACAAATCACAGTAACGTCTCGTTTTACTTAGGAAACTCAGAAGCTTTGGGGTCAGCCCACATGTCCTTGAACTAGTGTACAGAAGTCTTGTTGAGAGTATCTTATCATTCAAAATCATAACGTGGTTTTAGGCATCTTACTATTAAACAAAAGTTAAAACTGGGCCGGGTTGTTAACATAGCTAGTAAACTCATTGGTCAGCAGCGACAGTTGTCTACTCTCTACGACTCTGCCCTTTTCAGGAAGGCATCTCACATTTTCAATGATCTTGCCCATCCATTTAGCTTAACATTTCAGAAACTTCCATCTGGCAGGCGTATTAAGGTTCCTCTTGCACTATAAGAAGTCAGTTGTACCTTCAGCCGTTGCTGTCCTGGATGCTGCACTCAAATAATGTGTCAGTAGAGCTGCAGTTTTGGGTGTGTGTGTAGTGTGCATACCTGTTTATATTATGTGAATTCATTTAATATATTACCTTAATCTGCATGTGTCAAGTATTAATTACACATTTTCTTGTCATTGTATGTTTTGACAGTGTAGTTATTGACGTATTAGTGCCCTTTTCTTCTGGTGTTCTGGGAGTGCTTGGGTTTCATAGTTTTTAGGCCGCATGGTATGCTAAAAAAACTTTACATTTAATCAATTGTCTATTTATGTGGTATGTTTAGTTTTCGTTTTAGGATACTTAAATGTGTTATTTATGTACGTTCATTTTGCTCATAGAACTTTACATGTGTGGAGAATTTACATGTGCATGCAATAGTGTGTTTTGATATCTTTTTTTTTAATTTAGAGCTAATGAATTGATTGGATGGTCAACGGGTGAGCCTAAATACAATTTTATGTTTTAAAATGTATTGTTTTAGGACAGACAATAAAGTATTTTTGATTTTATTTGATTTAAAAGTCTAGGGGGCACGTAGCCCCAGGCCCCCTGGATCCGCCTACAGGTGAATAATGGGGGGGGGGCTGAGGCATTTCAATTGCACTCAGATGGCGGAGGTGTTGTTGGACATTTTTCGCAGTGCCGACGGCGGTGTAGTGGTGAAGATTGTGTTTTGCAGTGCTGAAGGGAAAGAGTCGGAGATTTGTGGAATGACGAGGGCTAGGTGAATGTTGGAGATTTTTCCCAGTGCTAAAGGGGTAGTGTTAGAGATAATCCATTACTGAAACCCCTCTTCAGTCTCATCAAAACATCCAATTGCACCCTCCACCCCATCGAAGTTCACCGTCAAGATTCAACTGCACCCCTCTTGCTGAAATAATGGTGCCTAAATATGATATGATAATTATTATATCCATCCCCCACCAAAATATTGCGGGCTCAGCCCCTCCCCAAAAAAACCCGATTCCAACGTCTATGCTTTATTTTATATGTATACTGCAGGGGCGGGTACAGAGAGAGTAGTCTGCACTTGTGGCCGACGAATCAGGTGATGTAAAAAATATTTTCGCCGCCGAGCCGCCGGCTTGTCTGCTGTCTAGGTTCGACTATTACTAATGACACCTGAAGACGGGGGATGCTATTGAACATTCTTTCGCCGCAGCGCCGCCGTAATATCAGTAACGGAGGCACAATAAAACGTCCAGTGGGCCCGCCACTGTAGCTCAGACATAGCGCGGCAAAATCACAAAGGTTTAGACGGCAAGTGCCCCGAAGACCCCTAAACCTGCGTGTGTACTGAATGATGGACACTGCGCGAGGGCAGCGTGAGGGAAAGCCGAAATGTGTCACAAAATCATAAGCTGTACGCCTGCAATAATACAGCTCCCATAGCGGCTACTACCGGGTCTAATCTAAATAGGCTCTGTTCACCAGAGCACAAGCAGAGCAATGAATAGAGGTGTACCAGAACACTATAATTAGGCCTATTACTCACTAGCTACAGTCGTAAGCATATGAACAGGAAGTAGAAGGTTCGTTTTACGATTTAGGCTTTCGAAGGTGGTTGGTTATAAGGCCTACGTGTACTGCTGTAAATATAAGAGTGAAATCGCTTCTGAAGACATTAACAAAGTAAATATATGCGTGGTGATTTTTTTAACAAGATTTAACAAGATTGCCACCCAGAGAATTAACTCTAGATGGCAGATGGACAAGGATGCCCTTTGGCTTATCGAGAGTGATCTATGGGTTCAGATCTGACTACGTTTATTGCAGTGATTCGATAGCAAAGTGTAGGCCTATGATATATGCTTTGTGTCAATATACCTGTTATACGTGTAATGTACGCTTTTCACATATATACCGCCTAGGACGTGCTTTAATTTGTTCGCGCACTCACGCTCGCACATAGACACACGCATACACCCATGCATACACCCAGACACAACACACACACACACACACACACACACACACACACACACACACACACACAACACACACTCACACACACACACTCTCTCTCTCTCTCTCACTCTCTCTCTCACACACACACACACACACACACACACACACACACACACACACACACACATACACAACACGCGCGCTTTTCTCTTTCGGCTCTCTCTCTCTCTCTCTCTCTCACACACACACACACACACACACACACACACACACACACATACACAACGCGGTACTCTCTTTCTCTCTCTCTCTCTCTCTCTCTCTTTCTCTCCGCACACACACACACACACACACACACATACGCTCACACACACACACGCACGCACACACACACACACACACACACTTCAGTACACACACACACATCCACCTGGCACATACACACTCACACACAACACACACAACATACACTCCACACACACACTCTCTCTCTCTCTCGCACGCACACACACACACACACACACACACACACACACACGCATGCACACACACACACACACACACACACACACAGACACACACACATACGCGCGCACACACACACACACACACACACACACACACACACACACACACACACACACACACACACACACACACACACACACGCATGCACACACACACACACACACACACTAAAACACACACACACACACACACACACACAACCCACCCAAGTTTTTATGGAGAGCTTCAGGGTGGGTGTTTCTGGTGAGCTTCGGGAGATCGAGCATTTGGAGAGCCGCAGCCCCCCTATTCACCGACGTTATCGGACTAATCAGTACGCCCCATTGACCTACTGGCGATAAATAGACATTTAGTTTTCCTGCATAAACACCAGGCCTATACACGAAAACCTCTCCGTTTCAGTCGGTGATCATTCATGCTTGAAGAGAAACTGCAAGTCAAAGAAAATGGGCGATACACCAGATGCAAATATCCCATCCATGGGCAGTGGAGATGGCGCGGCCGGTGGAGTAATAAGGTGACTTTTATGCCAACAGTTTTCAATGTATGTCTACACGAAATAGTGCAGTGTTATTAATGGTTCTTCTGGCGGTGGTGCCATAGAGTTAGAATATTTTCCCAGTGGAACAGTCTCCACAGGCCTGAATGTTCCTCTGAGCATTCGAAGAACGCGCGTACAGCCCAAACCGAACGGCGAGTGGCAGCGGGTTTTAGATGGATGTGTGTCCCATATAGAACGCACGTAACTGAAGTGGTATACCCTCCTTGTCATCACCACCATCATCATCGTACGGGTGTGGGCGATGAATGTTTGGGAATGTGACTTATATTCATTAATTTTTATTGTGATTGTTTTATATGTGCTTTTATAACGGACCACCTGATAAAGTTATCTTTTGAGAAATTCAATAAAGTATTTTGTATCTTGTAATTTCTATTGCGTATACATTATTTTGGGGAGACGACGTGTAGTTAACTATACAAATTACAAACCAGCATGAACTGTGACTTAGCGTGTTTATTGACCACGACATTAGCATAAACATTTCTTATCTTGTTGAATGGATTGGTGATCTTGTTTGTTGCTTATTATCATTAGGCATAATTACCTCTCAATCTCAAGAAACTTGGATTCCGATCTGGATATTAGGACCGCATACCGCGGTTTCTTCAGCAGAATTAATTTGTGGATGTGTCATATGACCAATGTCATGTGACAAGCTAGAGAAGGACTGAGAGCTCCTGGCCGACATCGCGTTTAATGATTTCCCTCTCTGGATATTGATCGCTTCGTTTATCTTTCTCCTTATTGTCTAGAATTAAGACGTCTTTCATTGAACGCTGGTGGCCCGTGTTCACTTATATAAATATGTTGGTCGTCTGTGTGAACACCACTTTTTTCAGTTACGACGGAGTGTTCTACAAACAGAAGAAGGTAGCAGAAGTGGGGTATCATCGGTGTCCCCGATAGTGGCGAAGCTATACATGGAACATTTTGAAGAAAGAGCCACCAGGGAAGCACCTCGTCCGCCAAACATCTGGTTGAGATATGTGGATGAAATATTCACGTTGTTACAAGAGAGTGAAGTACACACCACTGACGAGTATGTACAAGTTCTCTGTACAACCAGAACAGGACAATACGTTAGCCATGTTAATATAGATACATGGATATGGCTGAAGGGCAATGTATCAACTAAGGTGTATTGGAACTCAACCCACAAAGACCAGTATTTGAAATAGGACACTAATCACAACTTATTTATTTGGTTATTACATACAAACGATCAGTGGTGAGGCACGCCCACAAAGGTCAGAAAGCCTGGTAACCGAAGATGAGGAGAAGACCATAGAGATGTACCATATCAAGAAAGTACTGAAAGCTAAGGGCTACAAACTTTGGATGTTTAACATCACCCAACCAGGAGATAGAAGGAGAACGACATCACATCAACCAGTAGAACACAACATGTCATAGGCCTGCCCTGCACTTGTAATCTCTTTCAATATCGCGGCCGCTGATCTCTGTGTATGATTAACGAGAATTGAGCGTGACTTCCCGAGCCAATTACGTCACGTGCATCAACATATCCTTTTCATTGCTATAACCGCTAGCACGGTAAACGCTATTACCAAACTTTTCGCGCGGCGCTGTGTTTTCGTACGGAAACTGTAATATTTCACTAAGTGATAAGGATTTACAATATGGAAATCTTTTGCAAATGTTTCTTAAGATATTTTATGAAAACTGTATGTTTCTATTATTGACATGCTAGAAACCATGTTAAATCCACATCGGAATCCAAGTTTCTTCAGTATTTTTTGCCTTCTGTAGCATGGGCACAAGGCTTGACGAGGATGTGTACAGAATGAACCACAAGAAAAGAGGTTTATTTTTATTAATAAACAACCGCTATTTCACCAAAAAAACAGGGCTGAAAGAACGTAACGGGACCGAAGTTGACGCTGCAAATTTGTAAGCACTGTTCAATGGACTTGGTTTTTACGTGATATTTGAAAAAATAAGACGGCAATAGATATGTTGAAGGTATTTAACGAAGGTAAGAGTGGTTTTCATTCGTATGATTCACTGAAATATTATACATGAAGTACGCTTCTCAGTCCTTCCCTTCCATCCCTCCACAAGTTCAACTTCCCTCCATCTCCACCCCTCCCTCTCCAACCCTCCATCTCCACCCTTCTCCCATCTACGTCCCTTCTTCCATCTTTACTATACCTTTCTCCCTCCCTTCCTCCACATCCCTCCTTACATACATATACTACCCAATGACCACATTCCCTCCATCTCTCTCTCAGCCGGCCCTCCTCCCTCTGTCCCCCGGTTTCTCTTCCTATGCACCCCCCGGCTCTATTTCTCTCCCGTCCTTTCCCCTGCGTGTGTGCAACCACTCTCCCTCTCCAACCTGCTCTCTCCCTTCCTTCTTCCTTATATCTCTCCTTCTTTCGTCCTCCCCATCCTCCTTCCTTCCACCCCTCCCTCCCATTATATCTTGTCTGTTCGCGTGTACAATCGTTTGTTCGTTTATGTTCCATTTCTCCCAGGCTTGCAGTTTATCTTAAACGATACGTGTCCTTTCGATCAAACCCGTTTTCATTCTTTTTGTTTTGGTATATTGCATGCATCTGGCTGCCAAATTATAAAGAATGTTCGGTGTATGTCACATTACGCTTCATATTACGTGTAATGTATTGACGTTATGTTTTAGTGGCTAAACAAGACCACAGCAACAGCGATTGTTTCGTTTGTG
Source organism: Paraescarpia echinospica (assembly GCA_020002185.1). Classification (NCBI taxonomy): domain Eukaryota; kingdom Metazoa; phylum Annelida; class Polychaeta; order Sabellida; family Siboglinidae; genus Paraescarpia; species Paraescarpia echinospica. Next base: position 17,612 of record JAHLWY010000455.1, read on the forward strand.
CGATCCTCAGTCACGGCGATACTGGACTTGTCTACGACACAGATGGCATAGTCAAGATAGACACGATTGCCAGCTTCTTCAAGGGTGGCAATTGCCCCACACTCAACTGCAAGCCGAAGGTTTTCATTATACAGGTGAGATGTGATTAAACTTTTAGCCATCGTCAACGGATTAACCGAGTGGGCAAACGCTTAATGGGAAAATTAATTAACTTGCGATATAAATAGGGGTGTGATTAAATGATATATAAAAGATTGGCAATGGGCTTTGGACTGGCACGTATTTGCTAAAGACATATAGACCCTATCCACCTAGTATTACTGGCGGTTCTGCGATTGAAACCAAGACATATACCACAAACCAGGATAACACACAAAAGCAGGTCTCTACTATTCGTTATGGTGTGCTGGTTACGAACAACGTTTTTAGTTTTCAAAAAATGTATAATTGTGTTGAGCACCAAACGTTTAATGTACATGTTCTTTTCTGCACCCTTTGCTCACTGCTACTTAAATATCTACTAGGCTTGTCGCGGTCGCGAGCTGGATGGTGGTGCTGAAGTGGCTAACGCCATAGGAGAGCAGCCAGAACAGAGAATCTATCGCATCCCAGAGATGGCTGACTTCCTGTATGCGTACTCGACTGCTCCTGGTATGTTCGTGATACCTGTCTTTGTAACTGATACGTTATCGTCTTAATAATAATATCCGTAATTTATGTAGTTGTCTGTCTCTCTGTCTTTCTGTCTATCTGTCTCCCTGTCTCTCTGTCTCTCTCTCTCTCTCTCTCTCTCCCCCCCTCTCTCTCTCTCTCTCTCTCGCTCTCTCTCTCTCTCTCTCTCTCTCTCTCTCTCTCTCCATTTGTATATATATATGTGTGTGTGTGTGTGTGTGTGTGTGTGTGTGTGTGTGTGTGTATCTCTCTCTCTGTCTCTCTATGTCTCTGTCTCTCTGTCTCTCTGTCTCTCTGTCTCTCTGTCTCTCTGTCTGTCTGTCTCTCTGTCTATCTATCTATCTATCTCTCTCTCTCTCTCTCTCTCTCTCTCTCTCTCTCTCTCTCTCTCTCTCTCTCTATCTCTCTCTCGCTCTTCATCTCCCTCCCCCACCTCCTCCCCCTTATTGAATGTGGGAAGGCGCTGTATGTTTTAGGTTACTTCTCCTGGCGCAACTCAACGAAAGGATCGTGGTTCATCCAGGCTTTCTGTAAGGTCTTCAAGGGAGAATACGGCGACACCACGGACCGCGATATCCTGACTCTCCTCACAAGCGTCAACCGTATTGTGGCCTGTGACTACGAGTCACACTCCAGTCTCGAAGGTTTCAATAGCAAGAAGCAGATGCCGTCGATTGTGTCGATGCTCACGAAGCAACTGTACTTGTGACCCAGTCCTCCGTCGTCTCTGATCAACAACACAATCGGGGTTACCGTTTGAAATTCCGTAGAATTGTTGCACGCTCCTCATCACGCCAGTTATTTAATTAAAGACTAGGCGAAATGAACCATTTTGTATTCCTAATCTGAATGAAATATAATTTTTAAATAGTGTCCTGATACTCAACTGATTTTTAACCCCCTCCGTCACCCTTTTCAAGGCCCCGTTTGGTCGCGCTTTTCTTTACATTTTCTACACAGTTTGTTGCGACCCTCAGCGGTCGTTGTGATGTCACCGCAGGCAGCACCTCTAGGATTTAGCATGTCGTGCAGTTGGTGTTTCAGGCAATACTTAAAAATGCAATCGCGGAATTTAATTTATATTTTTATATCACTGTAAATAATAATAATCTTACCTACAAATGTGTCACTAGATGCATCCAGGAATTTTTTTTACTTTTTGAGTTATTGCCGTTTGAACATTGCGAATGCTCAAACTTGCAATGGGATTTAACATTTTTGATATCACAGTAAAGATAATCATCTTCTCTACAAGTTTGTCGCAGGATGTACCCAGGATTTGTTTTTAGTTTTTTATTTATAGCCGTTTGAACATCGCGAATGATTAATCCTGCAATGTATATGTGCGACAGCGAATAAAATGCAAAGTTGAGCATTCGCGATGTTCGAAAGGCAATATCTCAAAACGTTAACACAATTCCTTTGTACATCCAATAACAAACTTGTAAATATGAATAATCTTTACGGTGATATCAAATATATTAAATTCCGCGATTGCAATTTCATGTACAATCTGAAACAACAGGCTGCACCACCGCTCGTAGTGCTAAAGGATAGGGCGCGCTCAGCCTGTGGTGATGTCAGCAACATCTGACGGGCTGCGACACACAAAATTGACCACGTTTGAGCGGTCTTAGTGACATGAGTTCGCAGGCTCCACATTTGGCTCATTACTTGACAAGAGTATTACGAGGGCTGGCGTGAACAGCCATGAATGGATGGCCATTACGGACAAGAGAGAGAGGTGGAAATAACTGATAAGAAAACTAGAAGAAGCTACCAAATGCCGTGGACCCCACCTCGCAAGGGAGCAGGTGGAAGAAGAAGAATGGTTATAACCTTGCGTGTCCACCATTGCTCCCCGGCGTATCGATCCATCTGTTGACGACTTTAATACGGCTTAATTGATTCTGAGATTTACTAACTATTGATGCGCGTCTGAGCTTGGTTTCCGATGATTTAGGCACAAAAGAAGTTATTATTATTGTAGATTAGCCTTTTTCACTCAAACCATCACCAGTGATTGTTTATCTAATAATTAATATGTCTAAATACTAAATTTGCTAAATTCCTAATTGATCCGTCTTACGAAATGCAAAAGTGAAATGGCCTAATAGGAGTTGTTGGGGCGTCTGTTGAGAGGGAATTGTTATCGGATAGGTCTTATTTGGTGCATGGCAAGGTGACATCTTAATAATCTATTGCTACAGTGGCGGCAGGGTCATGCAAGAGTATGCACAACAGCAAATGCATTAATATAATGGGAAAAATCGGTATTAAAATGGATTAGATTCATTAGGAAAGTTATTATGAATGTGGTTCAAGAACAATCTGCTGATCGTTGATTATATTGTGAGATTTTTTGATTAATCAGCAACTATTTCACCTAAGTTTGCCGGTTTCAGTTTGGACTCGACGACGGAAGCGAGACGTAAGTAGTATGTAAGTCCATCTCAGTATCCATAAGATTATGAGATCAAAGGAACACCAAAGAGCTGAATCCCTGTCATAATCTTGTTTGTTACGCCTGATCGAATTGCCGACCGCCACCAGGAACATTCACCTGTATTATTTTCCCGAGTGTCGATTAAGGTGTTTGCTGCATTAATTTAGGTGACGTATCAGAATATGCTTATAGCTCTATGTTTGGCCTCCTGCCGCCTCTTTCCGTCAGCCTGGCAAGGTTTTGGCTTGCAGTTTGCCGTCAGTCGGTTAGACTGACGGAAGTACACTGTAACAGTCTTGTCAGGAATAAAGTAAACATGGTTGGGACTAAATTCATCCCTGCTTGACACCGTGATTAACTTCAGCGTGTAGACGCTAGTACTACGTACAGTCGTACGCCCTTTAGCATGTAGCCGCTGATGACCATTCCTAGCATACAGACGCAACTGTCGTTTTTCAGTTTGTAGCCGCTGCATGGTGGCAGTTAGGATATAACCCCATACCGTCGATCTTTATTATGAATCCGCTCCTGTTGACCCTAGACGGGTAGACGCCATAGTGGCTAACCGACTATACCGTCGGTCCTTGGCTTGTAGACCCTGCTGTTGACTTATAATGTATCGCCTATTGTTGGCCTTTAGTGTGTAGCCGCTTCTGCTGTAATTTAGCATGTAGCCGTTAATGTAGATGATTAGCGTGTATCAGCTAAGAATATAGTCCTTTAATGCGTATTTGCTATCGTTGGCTGTTAGCATGTACGTAGTACATAGGTAATATGTACATGTTAGCGAACAATAGCAGGTGTACATACAAATGCAAGTGCGCATTTATGTATGTAGTAGATCTTTTTCTTACCTTTTGGTGGTAATATTTGAAAATTGACTTTGACGTTCTTCAGGAAGATGCGTTATTTTGTTTAAGTACTTCAACAGTGAGATGCAATGTTTGTTCCATAAATTAATGATTTCTTGGTCAGGAATGATGCCAATTAACTGAATATTTCAAAACGAGAAAATAATGTTCCTTTCGCAATTACTTTAGTTCAGCAGTCAAACGCCCTTTGGAATGTGTGCCGTGCGTTAGGGTCCGCACGACTTTTTTTGTATTTTAGTGACCTAGCTTCTAACGTTCTAGGTCATTAATCGACTGATGCCACCCAAGCACACAAAATTAATATGCAAATTACTTATCGCCATTAAAATATATACTAATATATACCACTTTTATCACATTACCACATTTAAACAATCAAACTGATGTGTCCAAACGCATGTTTTCAGTGTATCTGGGTATGATTACGTCAAGTTATAGTGTGCAAATTTGTCGCATGAATATGCAAATTAGCTTTTATCTCTCGATTTTCGTCTATATCTCCCCAATGGGCGAACGGAAGACACTACCTAAGAGCCTGACTTAAACGCCTACCCTACACAAACACCCAAGTGGAATATAATTTGAAAGCCATATATCCCCATCACAACTAGGCCTGTCGTAGAACTGCCAAGTGGTGCAATAAGCATGACTCAAAGGTCAAACAAGGTCACCGTCAAATGATGAATTTTCGAAATTGTGCGTTTTAAAATTACAATGGTTGCATATTATACTTTCTTTGAAAACAAAATGGCCACGTCATATTTTTTGGAAAGATTATTGTGTCCACATCAAAATGAGCTACGATGTGGACGTATAGTAAATGTAGAGCTAAGGTCAAACAAGCTCACCGTAAAATGATAACTATTCGAATTTTTGCAATTGCGCGAACGTCCTGAAGTTACAATTACTTTCTTCCCGTCTAAATGTGACATGGAGGTGTCCGTTGATGGAATTGTGTGGAGCGAAGATCAAACACTGTCACAGTCAAGTGACAAATATTCGAAATTGCGCCATTCCGCAAACGTTATACAATAATATCAATGGTGCTTTATATCTGCGTTACCTATAATACTCATGGCCATATCATATACCACCGGAAAGCATACTGTCTCCCCGTAAATAAGGAATACCATGGGGAGCTATCAATTGGTGTAGTAAGTGAAGGTCAAGCAAGGTCACCAACAAATGATGAATGTTCAAAACTGCGCCATTCCGCAAACGTTGTATACTTACTATGTTTGCACCTCTACTTTGTCTACCTACTCTAGGCCATGTTATACATCTATGTGTATTGTATTTCATGAAATTGTAAAGTGGTGGTCTAACTGTGGAGTGGAGGTTGAAAATGAAGACTGAACAAGGTCACCGCCATAAGATGCATCAACCAATATCACTACGTCTGATAAATATTGCAGGCACTTTTGTTGTTCCTCACATCATCAAGCATTTAATTATCTCCAACAGTACTGGCCTCGTTTGGGACACGTATCTCGCCAGCAGTATCAAATAATCACAAGAGAGAACCAAGGTAACGCGACTCTGAAGAAGGTAACATGGGACAAAAGCTTCCACGCTCCCCTGAAAAGAAAAGTCAAAACCATGGAATCAATCAAATGTGGCGTGGCCATAGGTGATAAGACGCTCTATGACATGGCATCACTATTCAGTCGTCTCATCGCGGTAGGACAGCACCGGCAAGTCGAACTTCAAACAATTTTTCACTATGAACTATATGATGTCCCTGCATCAATCATTGATGAATACGGATGTCTGAGGACTGGGACAAAATCCACTCTCGTCTCTTTAAGCATGTGTAATTTTCCACTTCAGTGATCGTCCATACCCTGTACCTGATGTGCGTCATGAAGCTGGTGAAGAACCACAAAGTGACGTCTTATCAACTGACATATCCAGTCTTGCTGAATCAGCAAAGTGAGTGCACAAGACGTCCATACATGGCCTGCACTTCATTTGTATTCATGATCAGTTAAATATGTATATCGGGTTACCTTCATTGTCATGCAATTAAAATTACGTTTACATAGTATACAAACTTTAACAGTTTGTAAGTGTAGTTTTTACACATGTAATATCATTACAAGAGCTTAAAGTACAATAAAAAACTGTTGCGTTAACTCTTTGTTAATATATAATATGTCATAGTGAATTATATTTACATATTCTTCCTTGTTGTTTTGTTACTATTTGCCTGATATTATACTAGTTTTTATACTACCCAATAAGCAATACGTGTACGTATACTATAAAACGTATCATCACTATTGTCATTATTTTTAAATCACTCAGCATAATGTGAAGGTATCAAGGGCTAAGGTGATGCAGCGTAGCAAAGAGAGAGCAACCGTATTCAGCGTTGGATATCGCGTGATCGTTGCTGTGGCTCGAAGGTTTCGTGTTCGGCATGACCCCAGACGTGTGTTTGGGAGAGTTGTTGAAGTGTGCAACAGCTACTATATAGAGTAAGGTGAGCACATTGTAGGTTATGTATTGTGCCAATTTACATTTAAATTTTGAACTTTCATCAGGTATATCACGTGCACAGCTGTACCAGAAAAAGGTTGAATTAAATGGCTGTGTTTACACAGTGTCTATTGTATGTGTGTTATATAGTTGTATGTCTAAATCTACGAACTAACTGGAAGAGCCCGCTAGCACATTTAGAAAATGTCAGCACCATATCTGCAAAACTGACGGAAACTTCATGAACAGACAGACAGAACTCGAATGGACACCATATGGAAACTGGAGTGATAATTAGAATGCACTGTCATGTGTTAATGGCTTGTTGCATGCGATGTGTTTGTTATGTACTTGCTTCAGGACAACCGAATACAGGCTATCAGTGTGGTATGCCAGAATACGTGAGTATTTCTATACGCAAGATATGTTTTTGTAAGTAATAATGACCTTAGCTAAGAATTGTCTTTCTTGAGAAATGCATAATCTCACTACCATACAGTGTGTCAAATAGATGTCCTGTCCTGAACATTCATGATGAGTAATACAACATGATATGCTACAAATTTGGTAGACATTTTAAGATATTTAATTACATTGAAATTATATTACAGTTTCAACAGCAAATGTCATGAGACTAAAACATTAAGACGTTAGATATTTGTTCAGGCGACTCTGGGCTACTTGTGAATCCTTTATGTGAAAAGACTACAAATAAACAATGACTGATTGTTTTAAGTGATGTCGATTTGGGAGCACCTATGAAGATGTCACAAGATGAGGAGGTGCCGGAGTCTTGTGTGCAGCACCAAAACACCAAACCTAGTAAGTGTACATTATCAAAGGTAATTTCACAAAGAAATTCAGGCTTGGGCTCTATACAGACAATATTATTAAATTAATATTATTAGTATTTATGTTACAATAATTGCAATTGATTACTATTACTGGGACATGTATTATTATTACTTGAACTAACAACACAGTTCACACGCCACCTCTGCTTAAAAAGCTAACCATAGAATAGCCTATGAAATTAAAATCTTTGTAGTAAGTAAACACAGACAGTACATCAGCATCTATGTTGTCACCGGATTCAGTTATGTTCATAATTGGAAGTATGAAGTTACCTTTTCCGAATCCTTGATGTCTCTTACGGAGTTTTCGGTGTCCTCACGACACCCTCGTCAGCGTTGGGCTGCTAACTCTCGGACGCCATGTTACTTACATACATGCTGATATCTTAAAACAGTCTTGAGAATTCTCCGTTCAGCAGAAACTATTTCCAAGAAGATTGTTAGATGGAGTAACCATCGCATCTTTGACATTCGATGCATTCGAGCCGACATTACACCAAAAACGCATGAACACGTACACATTCGAAACTACGAAACGTAAACAACGGGAGAAATTCATCAACATGATACGAAAAAAGCATAAAAAGGGGATCATAAACGAAAATAGAGAAATCAACACATCGCTGGTTGATAAATAAATCAGACAGACAGTTGAACGAAGTGAAAGCCACAGTTTTACAGAAAGGACTTAAATTTGAAGGCACAACTAAGACGATAACTGTCAAAGAAATTGTCACAAGCACAGAGCTAGCATGCCTCAACTTAACACCAACGAAAGCACAGTAACTACAACAGCAGTGACTATACAACACCAAAATGCTGGCCCTCCTTGGCGACACTAACACATATGTAGAAGTAAAGAAAGATCCTATAGCAGAATACAAGAAGAAACTGATCAACATTATACGGACTTGGCAACAGAAGAACTCCAGTCCAACGCAGCTGAAATACTAGATATGCCGAACATCAGAGGAAATACCTAAGATCTACGGTATCCCCAAGATACACAAGCCAAGCGCACCACTCAGACCGAGAATATCCAGCATAGGAAGCACAACCTACAATGCAGCCTAGACATTGGCCAACATCCTTACACCACTAGTTGGGAAGAAACCATACCACACCAAGAACAGCGTAACTTTGCAAACAAGATAAAAGACCTAGAAGTTCCCCGTGGACAGAAATTATTGTCATACGATGAATCAACTCTGTTCACCAGCATACCAGTACCAGACACGATCCGAATCGTAAAGAAGAAACTATAGGAAGACACCACATGGAAACAGCGAACCCCACTCCACATCGACCAAATCACTGAGCTGCTGACTTTCTGCCTCAACACCACCTACTTCGTGTACAAGGGCCAGTTCTCCCAATAGAAGCACGGTGTGTGAACGCTGACGGCAGCACGCGGATCACAGTCTACATGAAACCAACATATACAACATATAGAGCAGTACTTGAACTTCAGCTCCAATCACCACCTCGAACACAAGCGATCAGTGGTTAGAACACTAATGAACATAACAGACCAACTCATAACCACAGACGAAGATAAAGCCACAGAAACAGTCAAAAACTACAGAGAGTGGATGTTCAACATCACTATAAGAAAAAGAGAACGACACCAAGTGCAAAAAAACAGACCAGCCACACACGGAACATCCATTTACGTACATGCGCAACCTATCAGAGAAACTGACCAACATCTTCCGGGAACATGGAGTGGGGACGTACCACAAACCATACGATACTATAAGATCTATAATGGTGAACCCGAAGGACAAAACCCCCAAGAACGACGTGTGTGGAGTGATATATGAAATAGCATGTCCGGACTGTCAGCAGAGCTACGTAGGTGAAACCAGCAGAGCTCTGGGAGCCCGACTCAAAGAACATAGTAACACATGGGTCTCATTCACAACAGTAGGCGAACATAGAGTGAATGAGGGCCACAACATCATGGTCAAACACGCAACAGTGCTCGCTAGAGAAAACAACATCTGGCGAAGAAAAATCAGTGAAGCAATAGAGATCAAAGGGAGGCGACCAGCCATCAACAGATACACCGGTACAACCTTCCCGCAATCTTCTTGGAACTGCTGTCATGTGACGACCACCAACGAAGTAACATGACGACCAAGAGTTAGCAGTCCAACGCTGACGACGGTGTCGTGAGCATTGCTCCGTAAAAGACATCAAGGATTCGGAAGATAACTTCATACATCCAATTACACACAGTACATATTAACACTTGGTCTCAGCACTGCACCACTCCGCCAAGCCTGCCGAGACACTGCACCACTCCTTCAAGGCTGCCGAGACACTGCACCACTCCACCAAGACGGTCGTTGTAGACAACTACCTGAAAAAAGTAAGCACTTGTTTACAGTTGTGAAATAGTAGTGCTGCCGCCTGGCGACTAGGGTAGTTGGCATTATCAGTAGTCTCGTGTAATAAAGCATTTCGTTATACGCGCTTGTTAAAGTCAGTACACACGTTAGTGTATGACAACAGAACAGAACATGGTGGCAGCGGTGAACACTAATGTCTAACAAGCCATAGACGAAGAAAAGGCAGTGAGTCGTATTAACAGAGATTGACAGATTCGTTAAATCGTCATTTGGGTTACCATAATCATGCCAAAATTCAATCCACCGGAGAATTTTGACTTCACAAGCCCAACGAAATGACCGGAATGGAGAGATCGATTCGGCTTGTTACGAATTGCTACTATGAATGGCTATTTCGGGTCATATTACATAGTTGACGGGTTTGTAGGCCTACAGATCAGTCAACATTCTTACCGGCTCTCTGCGTTTGTCTTGACGGCTCTGTGCATTTGTCTATGCTGCGAGGTCGTGTGTTGAAAGTTTGTGCCGAACAGCTGGGCCCTTTTTCACTCGTCTGTTTCAGTTGCTGTTAGATATGCCGTGTTCATGGAAGATGTCAACTATCAATCCAGTACCTAAAATTGCAGGTGCTATTCGCATAAAAGACTTTCGTCCAGTGGCAGTTACTTATGTCGTTTCCAAGTGCATGGAGAGGATTGTTTGCGCTCACCTGACTACGTCGGAGGCTGATCGCACAGACCCGTTACAGTTCGTCTATATGGCTGGAAGAGGTGTCGAGGACGCTACTCTGACTCTTGTAGATCTCACAGCTAGTCATTTAGATAATGCTGGTACTTCTGTCAGAGTTCTGTTCATGGATATATCCGCTGCTTTTCAAATTATTCAGCATCATGTTTTGATTCAGAGACTGTTAGACTTTGATGTGAATTCTAATCTCCTTTTGTGGATAAGGCATTTTCTGTGCGATCGTTCACAGCGGGTCAGTCTCAATGCCCCTTGTTTGCCAAACCTGTATTGTCTGATGAGATTGTTGTGAACACTGGAGCCCCTCAAGGGTGCGTTATCTCTCCCGTACTTTTCTCACTGCATACAAACGGTATCAGATGTAGTGTCCCAGTTCTTACCCTTTTGAAATACGCAAATGACATGGCTCTTGTGGGTTGTCTGAAAGATGAATTTTCCATTTCCCAGTACTTTCTTCATATTGACGTGTTGAATACTATGTTTAAAGACAGTTTTCTTGAATTAAATGTAGGGAAAACCAAAGAGCATGTCCTTGGCAACAGCTGGGGAAGAGAGGCAGGAAGATAAATAGCGATAGATCACAGACCAGAAGGTAGACAGTTTCAAATACTTGGGCATTACTATGAATAAGAAACTCACTTTCAATGAACATGCTGACATGGTACACAAAAAATCATAGCAACGTCTCGTTTTACTTAGGAAACTCAGAAGCTTTGTAGTCAGCCCACATGTCCTTGGTTGGTCGCTAGGTGGCGTAAGGTGGTACTTGTTTATTTTGTCACTGCGTGATTCAAAATCATTTTTGCAATTTAACGTTTAATTTTGTCTGTGACACTAGTGTAGAATTAGTGTCAACGTATTGCACTGTTTGCTTAAACAAACATTTTATAAATTGTCACCACCAACGCTGTTAAATCTTGTACTTAAATTAGTTGGGCGATAATACAGGTCGATTTGATTTTCGCACTAGCAGGCTTACGTACACAACATACTAAGGTAGGGGCAGTCCCCTTATAAACTATATACTAACAGGCCTTTTCAACAAGACGTTCTTTTTAAACGTCTTGTTACTTTGCACAGGCCTGCTGAGCGCGAACAATCATACGACCTGTAATATTGCCATTGATTATCGCCAACCCACTCTAATAACCTAGAAATTTACATTATTTTTAGTACAATTATACAGTTTTAGAATATTTTATTATTTTCAATTATTTATTATTTTTATGAGACATTATCATTTTATTCTTCACCATTTCGAGGAAAGACAATGTCATCAGCATTTTTATTGTGTGTTTTATTTTTATCCTGTTCTGCTGCTTCGAGAGGTCACGATTTTAAGCTGTGCAAGCCACTTAGTCCCCAACGGTCGGCTGTCATTTTAACCGTTTCTCTGTACATGAGAACACAACATTCCTTGTCACAGTTTGCCATGTCTTAATCTTTGCTTTAATAGAAAGTTACTGCCAATCCCCCGCTCTAAGCCAACGTTTAAATTGGCAATTATTTTACTACTAGCATGAGATGTAAGTCTTAATCCTGGACCTGCTATCAGGCGCAATATTCGAGTAGCCACCACTAACGTTCGATCTATTCGAGACAAAACAGCCTCGCTTACCGATTTATTAACTTCCAAGACAATAGACATCCTTGCAGTCACTGAGACCTGGCTCAGACCACATGACACAGCTGCATGCATTGCTGACATTTCTCCTTCCAGTTTCACCTTCCATCATCGCCCACGTTCAGTTGGACGAGGTGGTGGTGTTGGATTTCTCGTCTCAAAACAGTTCAAAGTTAATTTGCATTCAAACCCTGATTACTCCAGCTTTGAGGCCATCTGTGCCGAAATTTCCGATTCATCTTTCTCTGCTTATTTTGTGTGCATTTATCGCCCTCCAGGACACCCTGCCCATTTCTTTGAAGAATTCCAGGATTTACTTGAAAATCTGGCAAGTATTTATTCAGAATTTTATATACTCGGTGATTTTAATCTTCATCTGGACACACCTTCATCAACAACAAGTACATTTAATGACATTCTGGCATCCTATGACATGAAACAACATGTTATCTTCTCAACACACATACATGGCCACTGGCTCGATCTCTTAAGCACCCGCTCAGATTGTAACAATATTCAGACACCTACTGCTTCAGATGGTTTATCAGACCACCACACTGTCATTACTGATCTCAAAGTTCCTAGAATTCCCGTAGAGTCCAAAAACAAAGTGTTTTACCGACCGATCTATAATATTGACATTGCCGCATTAATGACAGACATCCTTAAATCCGACCTCATCAGTAAACCCAAAGAACATCTGTCAGATCTGTGTCGACAGTACTGTCAAGTACTCAAAGATTTACTTAATAAACATGCACCCCTGAGATCTAAATATGTGTCCCAAAAGCCACATGCTCCATGGATGACTCCTGAAATACTACAATCTAAAAAGCGCCGGCGCTATCTTGAACGTGTATGGCGCAAATCACGCTCGCCTTTGGACAGATCACGATATTCTAAACAGTGTCACTACTGCAACAGACAAATGGCCAAAGCTAAATCAAATTATTACACAAACATGGTCTCGAGTAACTCTGATAACCCACGTCAGCTATGGAACTGCATAAATCATATTTTACATAGACGGTCGCCTCCATCTCTACCTAGTCATGTGTCAGTCAAATCTCTGTGTGACTCGTTTTCTAGTCATTTCAAAGATAAAATAAGTCTTATACGTTCTGCTTTTCCATGTCACACTTTAAGTACTGTAAATGTGGACTCCCCACAAGTAAATTCTCCACTTGTATTGTTTGAACCAGCCACAGTTGATGAAGTGAGGAAAATAATAATGTCCTCCCCAAATAAGTCATGCGATCTCGATCCATTACCAACCATACTACTAAAAGCATGTCTTGACTCTTTACTTGGTACAATAACGAATATCATAAATTTATCACTAAGTTCGGGTAAATTCCCAGATGATTTTAAACACGCACATGTAAATCATGTTCTCAAGAAGACTTCTCTGCCAAAAGATGATTTCAAAAATTATAGGCCAATTTCTAATCTTAGCTTTATTTCTAAGATACTTGAGAAAGTCGTAGCAAGCCGTCTAAGGCGTCATATTAGCTCAACTTGTTTATCCTGTGTGCTCCAATCAGCATACAAACAATTTCATTCTACTGAGACTGCTCTCCTAAAAGTACACAATGATGTTATATTAAACATTGATAAAGGCAAAGTAACTGCTTGATCTGTCTGCCGCCTTTGATACCATTGATCACAACACTCTTGTCAAACGTTTATCATTGTGGTATGGCATATCTGGCACAGCTCTGACCTGGTTTTCTTCGTATCTAACCAATAGACATCAATGTATAAAGATAGATAATTACTTTTCAACCTCACTCCCCACTTCATGTGGCATTCCCCAGGGTTCCGTTCTTTGGCCTTTGCTTTTCACTCTCTACACTACGCCACTCAGCTCTGTAATCCAAAGTCATAACTTGGATCATCACCTTTACGCAGATGGCACACAGATCTACATTTCCTTGGCCACGCCCGATACAAGTCATTCTCTAAACCGACTCGACGATTGTCTCCAAGATGTTTTTTCATGGATGACCGATAGTAAATTAAAGTTAAATGCAGACAAAACTGAATTCCTCATCATTGGTACTCCAATTCAGCGAGGTAAACTAAATGACTTTTTTCCAACATGCATCCTGAGTCAGACTATCATACCTGCAGCATCAGTACGGAATCTAGGAGTGACCTTTGATTGCGACTTCAATTTCAGACAACACATATCCCAAACGTGCCGTTGCTGTTTTTATCATATCCGTGATCTTCGCCGCATTCGCCAACATATGTCGCTTTCTGTCGCGAAGACTATCGCAACAGCTCTTGTTAGCAGCAGATTAGATTATTGCAATTCCCTCCTTCATAATATTGCTATCAAGGATATTGCAAAACTACAACGCGTCCAAAATTGTTTAGCAAGGGTAGTCACACAATCTCGATTCTCCCGCTCAGTGCCATTTCTAAAATCACTGCATTGGCTCCCCGTGCGATATCGCATTATGTTTAAGATCTGCACAATTACCTACCAAGCCCTTTCATCCAAACAACCTAGTTATTTACACTCGATGCTCACACCAGCCAGACAAGCCAGACAACTTCGGTCGTCTAGTTCGAAGTTGCTATCTGTTCCTAGAGTTAAAGGAAATAAAAACAAGGCTTTAGCTAAAATCCGTTTTCCATGTGTACACAAAGTTTAACATTGCATGTAACATTCGAGAACATTAAAAAAATACATTTGTAGCATAAATTCGATTTTAAACCCGTCTGTGTAGCGATTCCCGCGAAAAATAAAAATTTAATGAGCTAGGCGATCACGTGGTATCTTAACGTCACATATGACGCATACTCGCAGCAGGCCGACCCTTTCTATGTATTCAGAGCATGTTTACATGGATAGTTTTGGGGTCGAAACGAGCGTCAGAATGAGTTATTGTGCAATAATCCGATGTAATACAAACACTAGTCATCATAGAGGAACAAGCAGTTATCTTACGGTTCCACATGAATTCAATTTTATTCAAAACAATGAATGCGAATGAGCCTACAAGTCGACTAGGTATCGCCGAGCTTGGGCTCGTTTTCAGAATAATTATATCGAATGCAACCAACGGGAGATAATGTACACCAATATACATACATAGCAAACATATATCGTATCCAGCTACAGAAAATAACGTGTATAATCTCATAATATCACTAGAATATAAACATTATTTGGTTTATATTACTTGGTGAAAACATAAACATAAAAAGTCAATGGTTTGGTGTCGGGATTGAACCGGCGTCGCCCGATTACAAAATAAATGCCAATGAACCAACGCCTTTACCAAATGAGCTAGTAGGACCGACAGAAATTCGATGACTGATTTAAGTTGTTATGAGAAATTGTACAACTCCTCCTTCAGATATTCTAGTGATATTATAAGATTATACACTTATATATACACGTTACTTTCTGTAGCTGGATACAATATATGTTTGTTATGTATGTTTATTGGTGTAGATTATCTCCCGTTGATTGCATCCGATATAATTATTCTAAAAACGAGCCCAAGCTCGGCGAAACCTAGTCGAATTGTAGGCTCATTCGCATTCATTGTTTTGAATAAAATTCGATTCATGTGGAACCGTAAGATAACTGCTTGTTCCTCTATGATGACTAGTGTTTGTATTACATCGGAAAATCGCAAAATAACTCATTTTGACGTTCGTTTCGATCCGAAAGCTATCCTTGTAAACATGCTCTGAATGCATGGAAAGGATCGGCCTGATTCGACTATGGGTCATGTGTCACATCTCGGCATCCCGAAAAGCGCGCCAAAAATATGCATATTCGAAAATGTCCGGATGCACAGCATAAAATGTGGAATTTCTAATTCATTGAATTTTTTATTTTGTTTTTGGCTTGGTGGACATGGAAATAGATAGCAGGATGTAATATAATATGAATTCAAGCCATATATGTTTTTTTAGACAAAGGCTGGAACTCGAGCTTTTTCAGTTGCCGCGCCAACTATATGGAATTCGCTTCCCGTTAATGTTAAATTAGCAGAAAATATTGTTACATTTCGTCGTCACCTCAAAACCTATCTTTTCAATATCGCCTATCCTCCCTAGCTTCCTAGCACATCCATCCATTTGTTGACGAATTTCGCCTAGCACACGAGTACGAGAATGCTTAATCCTTTGGTTTTGGTGCGCCACTGAGCTCGGATTGTCTGAGGATATTGACGCTTAAGAAGTTATTTATTATTAACTGGTGTACGGAAGTCTTGTTGAGAGTATCTTATCATTCAACATCATAACTTGGTTTGGGCATCTTACTATTAAACAAAAGACAAAATTGGGCCGGGTTGTCAACAAAGCTAGTAAACTCATTGGTCAGCAACAGCGACAGTTTTCTACTCTCTAATACACTCTCCTTGCCAGCAAGGCATCTCACATTTTCAATGATCATGCCCATCCACTTAACTTAGAATTTCAGGAACTTCCATATGGCAGCCGTATTAAGGTTCCTCTTGCACGAAAGAATGTATATAAGAAGTCGTTTGTATCTTCAGCCGTTGCTGTCCTGGATGCTGCACTCAAATACTGTGTCAGTAGAGCTGCAGTTTTGGGTGTGGGTGGTGGAGGAGAGAGTGTACATGCATGTTTATATTATGTGAACATCATTTAACATACTATTTTATTCTGCACGTATCAGGTATTAATTACACAGTTTCTTATCACTGTATGTTTTGACAGTGTAGTTATTGACGTACTAGTGCCCTTCTCTGGTGTTTTGGGAGTGCTTGGGTTTGTTTGATCATTGTTTAGGCCACATGGTATGCTCAATAATGTTGTTTGTCTTGATATTTTTTTTTATTTGTTAGAACTAATGAATTGATTGGATGGTCAACGCATGAGCCTAAAGACAATTTTCTGTTTTAAAATATATTGTTTTAGGACAGACAAAGTATTTTTGATTTTAAAATCTAGTGGGCACGTAGCCCCAGGCCCCTGGATCCGCCTACATGTGAATATTGGGGGGCTGAGACATCTCAATTGCATTCAGATGGCGGAGGTGCTGTTGGACACTTTCTTCACCACTACACCGCCTGTAGTGGTGAAGATTGTGTTTTGCAGTGCATAATGGTAAGAGTCGGAGATTTGTGGAATGACGAGGGCTAGGTGAGTGTAGGAGATTTGTGGAAAGACGAGGGCAAGGTGGGTGTTGGAGATTTTTCCCAGTGCTAAAGGGGTACCGTTGGAGATATTCCATTACTGAAACCCCTCTTCAGTCTCATCAAAACATCCAATTGCATCCTCCACCCCATCGAAGTTCACCGTCAAGATTCAACTGCACCCCTCTTGCTGAAATAATGGGGCCTAAATATAATATGATAATTACTATCTCCACCCCCACCAAAATATTGCGGGCTCAGCCTCTCCCCCAAAAAAACCGGTTTCAACATCTATGCTTTTTTTACATGTATACTGCAGGGGCGGGTCCAGAGAGGGTAGTCTGGGGGGGGGAGCACAAAACCTGCACTAGTGGCCAACGAATCAGATGGTCTACAAATTTTTTTTCGTCGCCGTAACTTCGGCTTGTCCGCTGTCTCAGTTCGACTATCACTAATGACACCGGAAGACGGGGGATGCTATTGAACATTCTTTCGCCGCTGCGCCGCCGTAACTTCTGTAACGGGGGCACATTAAAAACATCCATGCAGTGGGCACGTCACTGTAGCTCAGACATATCACGACAAAATCACAAATGTTTTGAGGGCACGTGCCCCGTAGACCCCCAGACCCGCCTATGTACTGAATGAGGGCAGCGTGAGGGGATGCCGAAATGTGTCACAAAAGTATAGGCTATACGCCTGCAATAATACAGCGCCACTAGCGGCTAATATCGGGTCTAATCTAAATATGCTCTGTTCACCAGAGCGCAACCAAAGCAATGTATAGAGGTATATATAACGCTATAATTAGGCATATTACTCACTAGCTACAGTCATAAGCATATGAACAGGACGTAGAAGTTTCGCTTTATGATTGAGGCTTTCGAAGGTTATAAGGTATACAGCCGTAAATAAGAGTGAAATATCGCTTCTGTAGACATCAACAGAGTAAGTATACATGTGTGGTGATCTATGGGTTAAGATCTTACTAGGTCTATTGCACTGAATCGATAGCAATGTGTAGGTTTATGTTATAGACTTTGTTATAATATACCTGTTATACGTATTGTGCATGCTTTTTCACATAAATGCCGCCTAGGACGTGTTTTAACTTGTTCTCGCCGCACGCATACACCGATACACCCACACAAGACACACACACAATACACGCACACAACCCACCCCCCACACACCACACACACACAAAACCCACCTCCACACACAAACAACCCACCCCCCACACACCACACACAACCCAAACCCCCCACACACCACACACACACCCACACACAAACATCACACACACAACCCACCCCCACACACACCACACACACACACACACACCACACGCACACACACACACATACACACACACGCAAGTTCTGGAGAGATTCAGGGTGGGTGTTTCTGGTGAACCTCGGGGGATCGAGCTTATGGAGAGCCGCAGCCCCCTATTCACCACGAGCCGACGTTATCGGTCTAATCAGTACGGCCTATTGACCTACTGACAATAAGTGGACATTTAGTTTTCCTGTATAAACACTAGGCCTATACACGAAAACCTCTCCGTTTCAGCCCGTGATCGTTCATGCTTGAAGAACAATTGCAAGTCGATGAAAATGGCCGATACACCTGATGCAAATAGCCCATCAATGGACTTTGAAGAAGGTGCGGCCGGTGGAGTAGTAAGGTGACTTTTATGTCAACAGTTTTCAATGAATGTCTACACGATGTAGTGCAGTATTATTAATGGTACTTCTGACGGTGGTGCCATAGAGTTAGAATATTTCCCAGTGGAACAATGTTCACAGGCCAGAATGTTCCTCTGGACATTCGAAGAACGCGCGTACAGCCCACACCGAACGGCGAGCGGCAGCGGGTTTTAGGAGGATAAAGGCTTAAATCCCATCTACAATGCACTTAACCTTAGTGGAATACCCTCCTTGTCACCACCATACATGTCAAGTACTACGGTTTAGTCGTAATCACTACGGTTTTATTGATAAAATGAAAACTACGGGCGTACCAGGAAAACCAAATGGTTTTACGCTTGTGTTTTGAGATACATTTTTTAACGAATATATCGCGTTCGTTATATTTTTATTGGTAAATTCCCTGACAGACACCCTCATCAAACTTCCTTATGGTTCGCGCGCCTTTCCGGGCCTGGTAGAATTCCTGTACAATTCGTACAGTGCCCCGGAACGAGCACTCATCATTTTCGTGTTATGCGCAGATGCGAACTTACTTACAGATCCCGTGGGCGCCATGTGTCGCATAGGCATGTAGGCAGGCGCGAACATTTATCCACAAATACTTGTGTTATCCGGCGAGATTCAGTTTACTTACAGACTTGTTTTTTAAGTGCGTCAATGGGCATTTACGTGTAAAGATTATGGTTTTACTGATAATTTATGATTTTTGTCTGCCATGACTACTGTTTTATTTCACAGGACTTGACTGGTGTGGTCACCACCACCATCATCATCGTGCTGGTGTGGGGGAGGAATGTTTTTTAATGATGATAATAATAATAATGGTTTATTACAGAAACTATGATACATTACATTCGTTTCGATTGCATACAGAGATTGTCATGATTTCTATAATGGGTGTATAAAGCCACCAATGGCTGATTAGCCCTCACAATACATGTAATACATATGTAAATTTCATGGTGCAAGACAACAGTTTGTGTAATTGAAGAAAGAAGAAAAACAGCAACATAAATCACAGCTGTACTATTTTAATAAATACTTATTTTAAATTTGCAGCAAAGAATGCTATTTATCTAAGTCATTAATATGATGTAGTAAACAAAAATTCTTGAATTGACGTTTAAACGTTATAAATGCATAATTGCAATCCACTATTGTTGCCGTATAGTTCCATAATTTAACACCTCGATATCTAATGGTTTTATATAATACATTTGTTTGTTTAAATCTTCATATACAGTAACTCAGCATGGCATGTCGTGCTTGTGGAGTTCGTTATTTCTAATGAACATCATTGTCATAACCGACGGAAACATATTCGTAACACTTTTACACATATACAGCACAACTGTATATTCGTAGATTTTTCTTATTGATAAAATGGACAGTTTCTTGAAGAGTTGGTCTGTGTGCGCTCTGCATGGAGCTGACATAATTAGCCGAATTGCATACTTTTGCAATTTGCATAGAGATCTAAAATGTGTATTATATGCTCCTCCCCACACTTCGATAAAATAAGTTAGATATGGATATAAAAATGTATAGTATAATGTCGCAAGAGATTATCTACTCGGGGTTTTTCTACCTTTACTTATAATTACAACAGCTTTGGTTATTGTAAATTTTCTGTACTGTATATGAAAAGACCAGGACAAATTAGCATGATTAGAATTCCTAAGAATTTTGTGTTTTCTACTTGAATAATTTGTAGTCCATCAATAGAGATGACGATTGGATTGGATACCTTTTTATTTACTGACTTGAATGCAATAAAATGTGTTTTAATGATATTTAAGGATAGTTTATTAGGCAACTCTTTAACCAAAATAACAACTATTTGCAGTTCTTAATTCATGACAATTTCTAGCTCGCTAAGACTGGTACCATTGACAAAAACATTTGTACAATCTGCAATATAATATGAAAAAAGGATATCTGATACGTCAACGATGTCGTTAACATATATTAAGAATAACAGTGGCTCTATTATTGATCCCTGTTGGACACCACATCATATAGACTGAATGTTCGATTTTTCTCCGTCAAGTAAAACATACTGCGTTCTATTAGATAACTAACTTTTAAGTCAGGTAAGTGCGCTTCCTTTAAGTTTTAATATCCAAGATTCAATTTATTTGAGCTTGTCCACATACGCATTATATACATTAATACGTTGGTAATATGAATAATATGTAAGGTCGGGGAGACTCCCGTTAAGACTTAATATCATATTATTGTCGCTACCACGGGAGCCACCCCACAAATGTAAACAATAACAACATGTACACAGTATAATCAGATTAGTAAATTATAATCATTGCATTAAGAATAACAAATATAGCTATTATGGATAAAACAGCATGATTCATAATTTAGAATAATGTAATTTTTGATGTAACTTGAGAAACCATGTAGACTGATGACTGACTTTCTGAATTATGTTGTCTGGTGTATCATTAACTGTCTCAATTACGCGATATCTAATGCATTTTTTGGCAAATTCATGTTTGACTTTAGGCATAGACTAGGGTCTACGCAGATAATTTTGTTTACATGTGTTGTGTTGATGAATGTCGTAGTTGTGTGTGCAAGTATAACTGAAATATTCAGGTAACTGATTGTTAATTAATTTGTAGTAGAATTTTAGTTGCTGGAGTAAATATAATCCAACTTTAGTAATTGAAGTGTTTTATACATTCGGGGTTGCGTTTTGACGTTATGAATAAATTAAAAGCACGTGGCGGTTTATTTGTATGGCAGAACGCTCTCGCTGCAGGCACGCAACACGAAAAATTCGTGTTTTTGTTTTGGCGCTCCCGTGAAATATACTTCACAACATCAAGTTGTTGTGCTGTTGGATGTACAAATCGTTTATCAAACATGTGTACTGTTAGATTTTTATAGAATACCACTTGATTGTAAAAAGAGCGAAATGGGTCACAGCTATCCATCGTATGCATTGGACGCCCAAAGAACACACCATGATTTGTAGCGACCACTTCTGCACAGGTTTTATTGAACAAGTCAAGGAATTTATTTTTGGGGGTTTAATTATATACACATCTAAACTGGGTAAAACACACTGAAGAAATATCAAATGTTTGTTCTAAAAAAATGGCATTTTAAACAAATTGAAACGTGTTACCGCTTCATATTAAAATAATATTATATAATTCTTTAATAGTGCACACATTTATTATTGCATCATGGCATGGGGCTATCAGTCAAATAGAATAATAAAACTTCAAAAAAGTCTGAGAATTATCACCTTAAGTAATGATATTTCCCACACAGAACCACTTCACACAAAAATCCAACTTGTTAAAAGTAGATGACATGAATGAATGAATGAACGTTGATTCAGAACATTGGCAACAATATATATACAAGACAACCAAACAAGTTTAACTATAATATAAGTGAGAATATACAATGTTTGAAGGGGATAAATACAAAGTCATTGACTTTTGTGTAAATTTAACCCTGACAAATATTTATATATACCTATATGTATACATATACGTACATATGTACATACACATGTAGACACATACATACATATACACACATACATACGTACATGTATATTGAGACATGATATTATATCAATTGAACTTGCTATTCATCTAACCGTCTAGATATAATAATTGAAAACATGTAATGGAATATGTGCATGTTCAAAATTTAAAGTATGTGATAAGTACACATCTTTACACATATTGTAGTTTCCTCAGTGGCATGATTATATTTGTGTATGATTTTGTTTAGATTTCCACAACCAGCTATTTCTTAAATAAAGGGTTTTTGCATTTACGCTTAAATTCAGTAATAGTATTAGTAGTTTTTAAATGATCACGTAGAAAATTCCACAATTGCACTCCCTTTACATAAAGAAACATTGATCGCATGGTAGAACAGATTCTCTGTCGTTCTAAGTCATGATTAGCTCGCATTGAGTATGCTATTTCCCGTCTAGTAAACAAACACTGAATATTTGATGGCAAACAGCTATAGTAACCTTTGTACATAAATAATGATGTTTTAATTTCGATGATATCTGGAAATGTTTCAACATGGAATTGTTGGAAAAGTGAGTTTGTATGATCCAACCGTCTTGCACCAGATGTACTGCGGATTACTCTTTTTTTGTAATAAGAAAATACATTTAGTATTTGTTGGGCACGTGTTTGCCCATATTTGTGCACAGTAATTTAAATACGGCAAAAAGAGAGAACTGTATAGAATACGTATACTATTTCTATCAAGTAGATGACTGCATCAATGCATTATAGCTGTACCTTTGGAAAGCTTTGATTGTACGTATTTTATATGAGCTTTCCAATTTAGTAGATCATCAGTAAACACACCCACAAACTTGGTGACCCTTACTCTTTCGGTATTATAATTTCTTTGTTGAGCATACGATTTCCAAATAACATATAAATTGGTTTTAGATATGTTCAGAGTAAATTTATTTTCTGCAAACCATGTATACATTTGGTCTAGTACGTTACATACTGTTTCGCTTAGTTTGGTGATGTTACTATTTGCATAAAAAAGATTAGTGTCGTCTGCAAAGAGGATGTATTTTACTAGATTAGGTATGTTACACATATTATTAACCTATAGAATGAATAGTTTGGGGCCCAAGATCGAACCATGTGGAACACCACAAATTGTTTTCTGTTTTCTAGATAACTATTTAACCAGTTAAATGCTACACCGCATGTACCAAGAAATTCCATATTTTTACATAACTGTTGGTGATTGACAGTGTCAAATGCCTTTTTTAAATCGATACAAACACCAATAGCATATATTTTTTTATCCAATGTTTGGGTTATTCCATCAACAAGATCTATTAGTGCGTGACATGTTGACATATTTTGTTGAAATCCACATTAGCTTGAGTTTATTAGTTTGTGTTTGGTAATAAAGCTATCTAAACGAGAACTGAACAATGTTTCTAATATTTTTTCGAGAATTTTGGTAATGGTGAAATAAGCCTATAATTAGTGCACATAAACTTATCCCCAGACTTAAAGAGTGGGGTAACTGCTATTTTTATTTTCTCCGGGAATGTTCCAGTAGTGAAAGATATATTACAAATATCAGTGATAGGTTTTGTAATGGAGTTAATAAAATTTTTGACCAAATGCATACTTATGTCTTTGCAATCTGTGGATGTTTTACTTTCCCAATTGTTCACAGCTCCGATAACTTCCTCTTTGTTAACTGGCGTTAGAAATAATGTTTCATTATTTCTGTTTTATAGGTAATCATAAATAGAAACATTTGTTGGTGCCGTTATATCCTTTAACAGCTCCGGACCGATATTAGTAAAATAAAACATGTTCGTTGCATCTTCCTTATTACTAATGGTCACGCCATTATTAACAAACTGATCTGGGTAGTGATTTCCTAAACGAGGTTTTCCCATTACAGTTTTAAGTATTTTTCAAGTGCCAGCAATGTCATTTTTTCTGTGTGAGTAAACTGCTATAATACTGTTTCTTAGTGGATCTGAGAATACCTGTTAATTTAGTTTTATATGATTTATATCCGGTTTCCGAGATAATTGATCTGGATGGTAGAAATGCTTTATACATATATATATATATATATTATTTTTCTTGATACATGCGTTTCTGAGTCCTTTAGTAAACCACGGTTTTTTAAAGTAATTATTAATACTTTTTGTCGTACAGTTGACACAGGACAATGTTTGTTGTACATTTGAATAAAATCACAAAGAAAGTTGTCATATGCTATATTTGCATTTTCACTACCGATAACAGTATGCAAATAATTTTGCATTAAATCACACTTCAGTGTATTGATGTTTTCTTCGCTAAGATGAAAAATACACTTGTTAGAATGTTCGTTCACATTACGTTTTACAGTACAATGGCACAGAGCAAATACGGGAAGATGATCACTAATGTCATTTACCAATATACCACTATCAATCTTGTACTCAAGTTCAGAAGTAAAAATGTTGTCTATAAAGGTTGCAGAGGTAGTAGTAATTCTGCTAGGTTTCTGCTATTAATTAAAAGGTATAGACAAAGACTATACATAATATTTATAAATTGTTTGGTTCCACTATGATTATCACATTTAAACAAATCTATATTGAAATCACCACATGCATATATGGTTGTGGTGCAACGTATACGACTAAACAACTGTTCAATATTGTCATTAAATGATACCATGTTAGACCCAGGGCACCTGTACACACAACTAGCTAGTGACGTTTTGTGTCGGTTAATTTCACATTCAACAGTAACACATTCTAGTAAGTTATCAACTATTAGTGACTTTGTTTCACATAATCGCCCATTTAGCTTCTTGTTAACCTAAATGACCACACATCGACCTTTTCTGTTGTCTCTAACAACATGAAAAGCATCATAATCATCAAACGTTTATAAAGCAGTTGAGTCCTTGCTCAGCCACGTTTCACTTATTGCCATGATATCAAACTTTACATTAAGTAATTTAAATTACAACAATTAAAATTTTACTATAAATATTTACACAATGACTTATCAGTTTATTTACAAATCTGGAGGAATGTTTAACTACGCGGTACATAATCATGATACAAGAGTCAAAAATAAAATATACACTCATAACATTAAACATGAATTTGCAAAGAAATGTCTTACGCATAACTTGTCACTTTTACTAAATAACATTCCCGATATAGTCAAAGAAAAGCTTAGTACACATAGTTCACAAGGATTTTCCAAGTGTGTCAAACTTTATTTTTATAAAATTATCAAGTAAAATGCACAAGGTAAAATTGCTACATATGAATGCAAAATTAAGAACCAACAATCACCTGTCAACTTGATACAGTTCAAAACAGTGCCTTAACGACAGCTTACTGTAAGCTTACTCACACTACACACATGCTCACATTCATATTATGGGTTTTTTTCTGGAAGAATTTGATTAGGGTGATGTATTGAATCAATAACAATTCTATCACAAAAGGTGGCTCCTTGATAGCGACTACCACAGTCTTAGAGGAGTCTCCTGTCCCTACTTGTGTTGTTATTTGCATTACATTATAACTTTGTTTACCATAAGGTTATATATTTGTATTTTTTCACATGGGTGTGTTGTATGTATGTATCATTTGAAATGTCTGGGTCAAAAACAAATTCTTCTTCTTCTTAAAACTGATCCTACTTATCCAGATTGTGTCCCTTCATTGTTTGCCTTCAAGACATCTGCAGTTGGTTGCGAGCGTTACTTGAATGAGGAAAGATTCCAGAGACCAAAACGAAGAATGTTCCAGAAAACCGAGGGAGAAAAAATACAAGAAACTGAAGAAACATGCTTTCCACAAAAGCAAATTCATATGGTCTCTGTTGATTTGCCCAAGTTTTGTTTTTAATTGTTCTAGACAGCAACTCAGGCTTCACATGATCAAAAAATACTTATTAACTATGTCTCTGCAAAAGTCGTCATCCTTTGTTACTGAAGTTATGTAAATCTTGTTGGCAATTAATCTACACAACACAACAAACGCCGGCTTAGCGCGTGTGTTTGTTTACGTCTTTCTACCCTACGCGAACATGCGCATGCGCATGCGCGACCGACCTACTTCTCTCTGTTGCCAAACACAGCAACCCCGCATAAGACTTGTGTGAGCATTGTATTTACTTAGGAATATTATTCTCATTGCTTTTTTATAATTTGAAATGTTGATGTGCTTGATGACCCCATAAGAGAATACCATGATTAATATGAGGAGAATAAGAGAATTAGACATAATTTATAATGTTTGAAGTGGTAACACGTTTTAAAGTGTATTTAAAATTCCTATTGTTTTAGTTATTTTATTTTCTATTTTGTTTGTGTGACTTTGCCAGTTTAAATGGTTATTTATGGTAATGCCTAAAACATTGAAATAATTTACACAATTAATTTTCAATTTCGAGATATTGTTTAAGATTGTACAAATAACACCTACAAAGATCAAGTACCGTATAATTTAATCCAATGTAATTTTATTTATTTAGCAGTATAGTATGATCAATTGTGTCAAACGCTTTTGATAGATCAAGGTATATATTAATTGGCGTAACCAATTTATCAAGCTCTTGTATAATTACATTAATAATTTCGAGTGTCACAAATTCAGTAGAATGTTTCTTTCTAAAACTGTTTTGGCTATTATAGTATATCATCTTTGAAATGAAATATTCGTGCATTTGATAAAATGTTATCCTTTCAAAAAATTTTGAAATAGCTGGCAAAATTGAAATGTTTATTTGTTTGAAAATATACCAGTCATTATGGATTGATTTATAATTAGGGTGACCACTTTGTTAATATCATGTTTTATCAGTTTTAATATTTCGGTTGATATATCATCTATTCCGCAACTTTGTTTTGGATGTAAGCGATCAATTATGCTGACAGCAGTGTTGGGTTTTTCAAATAATTTTTATAGGATTTACCATCAGTTGTAGTTAACTTAGAGGCTAAAATCAATAAAAAAAAAAATTAATTGATTGAGTGAGTCAGAATTATGCTGCTTTATTTGTATAAATCTTGAAATAGCATTAGAAGTTTCGAGATAGTCCAGACAAAGAACATAAGGAAAGTAATCAGAAATATTGCTGATTAGAATAGCAGCTGAGAATTTGAAGAATCCTTCAGACAGATTACATCAAAAATTATCAGTAGTGTTCCATGGTATTCTGACAGTCATGTTGGCAAAGTGATTTTAGGGAAGAAACCATGTGAAGTTATTGTATCGAAATAGTCACAAATGGGGTTTTCAGCAAATAAATATTGTAATCACCTGCAATTAGGATGTCACTTTTACATTTTTGTAATTTTGATGCAAATTCGTCTATAAATGTTTGGTAGTCAATTATATATCTAGGTGGTCTGTACACATTTCCAAGAATAATTTTTATTTCATAGCATAACATGATATTAATATAAATTGACTTTCCCTTATGTCTGAATTACTATAGATATATACTTATTTCTAGTTGTATTTGTTATTAAGATAGATATGCTAGGCCAGCGTGTGTACTACATATTCTACCTTGGCATATTAATTTATAGCCATCTACTTGCAATAATGAGGTTCCAACTTCATCATCGAGCCACGTTTCTTGTAAACATAGAGCACTGATCTCACAACCACTGTTTTTAAATATATCTAGTTTTTTCTTAATTTTGTATTTTGTTTGCATTTAAACTCTGACTGTGTAGACTGAGCACGATAAATGTAATTTTGTTTGTTCTGTAAATAGTTTACTAACTTGTCATCGTCAAAACAAGGTGATTGCTGGAGTGTTTCAATGTCACCATCTTCATTAATTTCATCTGTTTTTAAACTGTGGTAGAGAGTTTTTCTTTAGACCACAAAATTGCTCTAGAAAATTGTTGTTATCACTCATAATGGATATAAATAGAACACGACATACTCATCATGTAAACATGTACTACTACTATTCTTTATGAAAAAGCTGCATAAGCATTACCCTGGGCAAAATACAACTATGATTTGGAAACGAGGCTATTGTGAACATTTTTAGACACGTATGACACAACATACTTATTGTAACAACGACAAAACGTGTGATAATATAATACAGCGTACGCATTACCAAACATTAGTATAATCATTTTATACATTTTTAACTTTTGGCTCCTGACAGTTTCTTTGAGGAGGTTAAGTAAATAAAACACATATTTCGGCAGTCTCGTTTTACACATAGAGAGAAGCGGTTTACGAAAAAAAGAATGTTTATAATCCATTCTGTGTACACTTCCAAAATAACCAGTAGACCTAAGCCAGCGCTGCACCACCCGCTACTTCGAAGTCCCACCCAAGCTAGACAATACTCTAGCCACATACGTGTCGCTGATACAGAGTTCTGAACTGAACATAAGAAGACAGTCCACACATCGTTCAATTTGCCGGTCTTTTTGGTCTTACGACACTCGTAGAGCAGGTGTGATGTTTGTTTCGTCGGGTCGTCGTTTATGTCTACCGGGTGGGATGTCGGTGTCGCTGACGGTCCCGAAGCTGGTTGTTCGTACTTAATGTGTTTCCGTGTCGCGAAGACATGGCGCCTCGTTCGATATGTGGCGATTTTGCTGAAGATCGGACGTTCCTTATCCGGGAGTTTTGGGCCGACACGATGTATGCGGTCTACTTCCTCCACCGTCAATGGTGGTAAGAACGCAGAATTCACACTTAATGTCGCCTCGAGCACGTCCTCGCCTCCCGTTCGTGGATCCCCGAGATGCGCAGAGTTGCTCGAGACCGTCCGTCTTCTCTTCAAAGCCTAAAAGACGATCTCGCAAATCGGCTATCTATTTGTCTTTCGCTCCCACTGTTTTTCTGAGGTCGACGACTTATTGCCTCAGTTCGTTGACCAGGATTTCCTTGAGTTTATTTGCGACCTTGGGGTCGCACTGTGCCTCAAAAAGGCCAGATGAAAAGTCGACTTCTTTTTTTGTTGCCGTCGACGACCCCTTGATCGACCCATGTTTTATAGACCGGGACGAGGGAGTGTCGCAGTCTGTTACAACCCAGTTGTTGATATTGTCTAGGTGGTCGCTTTGCTGCGTTGCGGTGGTCGGTTGATTAAAGGCCAGTGACACAAGAATGTTCAATTCGGACACCGATTACAGCTGTCCACCACGCTCAGGCAGAGACAGTGATCACGGTCGACTGGCCAGACCATGCATCATCATAACATTCAGCATTCTTCCCACCGCAGAAAGTTGACAACTTCAATGGGCACTGCATCTGTGATTGTTTTTGTTTTATGCACTTTTATAACGGACCACCTGACAAAGTTCTCTTTTGAGAAATCCAATAAAGTATTTTGTATCTTGTAATTTTGATCGCGTATACATTATTTTGAGGAGACGACGTGTAGTTAACTACACATTACAAACCAGCATGAACTGTGACTTTGCGTGTTTATTGACCACGACATTAGCACAACCATTTCTTATTTCGTGGAATGGATTAGTGATATGGTCTGTTGCTTATTAATCTTAGATATAATTACTTCTCAATCTCAAGAAACGTGGATTCCGATCTGGATATTACGATCGCAAACTGCGATCTTCTTCAGCAGAATTTAGTTATGGGTGTGTCACATGACCAGTGTCATGTAACAAGCTGGAGAATGACTGGGAGCTCCTGGCCGACATCGCGGTTTAATGGTTTCCCTCTCTGAATATTGATAGCTTCCACTGTTTTTCTCCTTTTGGTCTAGAATAAAGACGTCTTTCATTGAACGCTGATAGCCTGTGTTCATTAATAGAAATATGTTAGTCGTCTGTGTGAACACCACATTTTTCAGTTACGACGGAGTGTTCAACAAATAGAAGAATATAGTTGCCGTGGGGTATCACCGGTGTCCCCTATAGTGGCGAACCTATACATGGAACATTTTGAAGAAAGAGCCACCAGGGAAGCACCTCGTCCTGCAGACATCTGGTTGAGATATGTGGATGACACATTCACGTTGTTACAAGAGAGTGAAGTATGCTGCATGGACGAGTATGTACAAGTTCTCGGTAGAACCAGAACAGGACAATACGTTAGCCAAGTTAGTCTACATACATGCATATGGCTGAAGGGCAATGGATCAACTAAGGTGCAGGTGTATTGGAACTTATCCCACACAGACCAGTATTTGAAACGGGACACTACTCACAACTTACTTATTTGGCTATTACATACAAGTGATTAGGCACTCCCGCAAAGGACAGAAAGCCTGGTAACAGAAGACGAGGAGAAGACGACAGAGGTATATCATATCAAGAAAGTATTGAAAGCTAAGGGCTATAAACCTTGGGCGTTTTACATCACTCAACCATGAGAAAGATGGAGAACGACATCACATCAACCAGTAGAACACAACGTGTCATAGGCCTGCCCTGAACTTGTAATTTTACAATAATTTTGAAGTCCAGCGTACTATAAATGCTGAGGTCAATGCTGGCGCCACCAAAGGACAGGACAACAAAGGCAGCAATGTGTGGTACGATATATGCAATGCCCAGAATGTGACCAACACTATATAGATGAAACAGGTAGAACATTTGGCACAAGAATTAACGAACATATATCTCGTTGCCAACCCCTTCCAGCTATAACACAAATTGTAGACCACGGTGGGAACGTTGAACCACGATGTTGCCAAGGAGCTCCCACTCGCCCTTCTCCAGCTTGTGTCACATGACATGCTGAAGAAGACGGCGCGATGCGGTCGAGATATATAGTTACTTGGTCGTTGTTCGACCCACACCAAACTCCGTCTCTTTGAATTTCGTGAGATCTAGCCGCTGAACTCTGTGTATGAATAACGAGAACTGAGCGTGACTTTCCGAGCCAATTACGTCACGTGCATAAATTGTTCTTTTCATTGGCTATAACCGCTATCACGGTAAACGCTGTTACCAAACTTTTCGCGCGGCGTTGTGTTTTCGTATGGAAACTGTAAGTATTTCACTAAAACCTACTTTTCTGACAATTTATTGGCATAATATGAGACAAATAAGGAGTTACAATATTGATATATTTCGCAAATGTTTCTTCAGGTTTTTATGAAAACGGCATATTTATATTATTGACAAAATCGACGACAAGACCATGCTAAATCCAGATGGGAATCCACGTTTTATGAGAGATAATTTATGTCTAACATTTCTCAAAATGTTATTGTTAAATTTTTTCAATTATGTATTGTTTGCCTTCTGTAGGATGGGAACAAGGCTTGACGAGGATGTGTACAGAATGGACCACAAGAAAAGAGGTTTATTTTTGTTAATAAACAACCGCTGTTTCGACAAAAAAACAGAGATGAAAGAACGTACCGGGACAGATGTTGACGCTGCAAATTTGGCCGACGTGTTCAAAGGACTTGGTTTTGACGTGAGATCTGAAAATAATCAGTCGACAACAGATATGATGAAGATTTTTACTGAAGGTAAGAGTGGTTTTCATTCGTATGATTCATTGACATATTATACATGAAGTACTCTTCTCACTCCTTCCCTCCCATCCCTCCACATGCTCAACTTCCATCCATCTCCACCCCTCCTCCCCTCTACGTCCCTTCCTCTATCTTTACTATCCCTTCCTCCCTCCCTCCCTTCCTCCTCATCCCTCTTTACATACATACATGTATACTACCCTGTGACCACCTTCCCTCCATCTCTCTTCCCACCGGCGCTCCTTTCTCTGTCCCCCCGTTTCTCTTCCTATGCACCGCCCCAGCTCTCCCTCCAGTCCGTCCCCTGTGTGTGTGTGTGTGTGTGTGTGTGTGTGTGTGTGTGTGTGTGTGTGTGTGTGTGTGTGTGTGTGTGTGTGTGTGTGTGTGTGTGTGTGTGTGTGTGTGCAACCGCTCTCCCTCTC
This sequence comes from Paraescarpia echinospica, assembly GCA_020002185.1. Classification (NCBI taxonomy): domain Eukaryota; kingdom Metazoa; phylum Annelida; class Polychaeta; order Sabellida; family Siboglinidae; genus Paraescarpia; species Paraescarpia echinospica. Next base: position 49,929 of record JAHLWY010000455.1, read on the forward strand.
CAACCTGCCCTCTCCCTTCTTTCTTCCTGATAATCCTCCTTCTGTCCTCCTCCCCCAGTCTCTTTCCTTCCATCCCTCCCTCCCGTTCTCTCTAGTCTGTTCGCATGTACAATCGTTTGTTCGTTTATGTTCCATTTATTTGAGGCTTGCAATTTATCTTAAACAATACGTGTCCTTTTGATCAAACCCGTTGTAATTCTGTTTGCATACACCTGGCTGCCAACAAGTAAAGATTTTTTGGTGTATGTCAAATTACGCCGCAGTGTACGTGTAATATATTGACGTTATGTTTTAGTGGCTAAACAAGATCACAAGAACAGCGATTGTTTCGTTTGTGCGATCCTCAGTCACGGCGATAATGGACTTGTCTACGGCACAGATGGCATAGTCAAGATAGACTGGATTGCCAGCTTATTCAAGGGTAGCAATTGCCCCACACTCGCCAGCAAGCCGAAGTTTTTCATTATCCAGGTGAGATGTGATTAAACTTCTTGCCAACGTCAACGGAGAAGTTGTATGTGCAAATGCTTAAGGGCAAATCAAATTAACTTGCTATATATATATATATATATATATATATATATATTTGAATACCTGACTTCAATACAGTCCCAACTCCGCCGTCCCTTATTTTTAGTGAGAGGCAAAAAAACTTCTAATGGCTTTGAAAATTGATGCTCTTCCGTTATTTTACAATACTTGCTCCACAGTAACACGCTACAGTTTGGATCACTGTTTCATGTTTATAAACGTAACGAACGGAAAATTATGACGGGTCAATGAGCACGTAGTTGGTTCATTATTGAACCAAATTACAGACAAATGTAGGAGAGACCGATAAAAACTTAATAAATTATAATATGTGTAATATATATTTGTGTATTATAGCTAAATAAATTAATCTGACTGAAATTGGAAACATTTATTATCTAAAAAAATAAACGAATAATGTAATATTCATTGTACATTTCTTTCAGGGGGTGCATCACATGACCTTATTTGGTTCGTTTAATAACAGCATTAGTTCTTCAGTCTATCTAGTTTCTAGAAAGACAATGACCTACTTGTCATCTAACTCATCCTTATCATCACACCCACCTCCCAGTTTCTCAGGAATACTGTTGATATAATCAATAACTGTTTGCCCGAGATGCTTAAAAAGTCCCTTCACATCATCCAGCTTTGCTTTCTTAACTGCTACCATTGCAGTGTAGAAAGAAATGTTGGGCAGGTGGGCTGTATGTTTGGCTTCAACACAGGAAATGCCATATCCACAACACTAGATATGTTTTTTTCGACACATGCACACTTAGTTTGTGCCTGCTTAACAATTGTAATATTTTGTAAGCACCTACTTTGTACTTCTATTTGTTTGTGGTGACAGACGCTTTAGACTGCGCTTCAAAGTGACCCTTGTAGTCTTTGATCATGACCCCTGTTACCTCAACTATCTCAAACTTGGTAGCAACCATCTCTCTCCACTCCGAGTATACATCAACAGTGTCCTTCTTTCGTTTATTTTTTATAACACCCAATTCTCTATCACAGGGTAGGAATGAGTGTCCTCGTATCGGTAAGTGAAACTCAATGCTCTCAAACTGATTGCGGTATGCCAAGATGAACATTGCATTGATATGATTTTGCTCCCTGCATCCATCACTGGACACGTCAAGGTGCTTAACGCATGCTAACACTTTTGTGCGGAGGAAATGATGGAGGCATGATATTACTTCCCTGCAACCACCTTTGGCCGTTGATTTTAGACAGGTGTACAACACTGCCTTACCCATTTTAGATGAATAAACCCCAAAGTTATAGAACCGAAGCTCTCTTTTATAAAATATCTCCTACTGGCAGGCGTGGGAAAGGCATATTTTGTTGAAAGTCAAAACACACAGCCGCGTGTTCTGCATAATATGTTTGTTATTTCCGTTGATTTGCGTAGATTTGCTTAGAATTCACCAGCTTTTTTATGCAGCTTCAGTTGTAATTCTAAACGTTTCCTGATGTTGTGATTCTTTTCGGTTTGAATATTGACTTTCTGTTCTTCGCAGCACCCACATACATCAACTCTGGGTCTGCCAAAACCATAATTAAACACATTTTTTGTAGTAGCGGAAGTAGTAATCATATGAAATATCGCACTCAATTCAGAATTCATTCAGACTCATCGCTGTACCTTTTACCACGTACTTCTTCTTCTGCGTCAACTTGTACAGTTTGAGACAAAACAGCGCCTGCCTTTTTTGTCGACTCCTCTGGCGACCATTACCGAGTATTGGAACAAAACTAGCCCAACTCCTGGAGTTGAGATATTGTTTAAATCAGACCGATTCAGCAGGGTGCTATTAAGTGGCTTTACTGAAGAACTTGGGTCATTCTTTTCACTAGGCATGTAGCCATTATGCATGTGACCAACATGGCATTATGCATGTGACCAACATGGCATTATGCATGTGACCAATATGGCATAGCTAAGTCAATTGTGACAAAATGTGGAGTTGGGATGGTATTGAAGTCAGGTATTCATATATATATATATATATATATATATACACACCTGGCTACACAACAAATAAAGAATGTATGTATATATATATATATATATATATACATGTATATATATATTATATAGGGATGTGATTAAATGATATATAAAATACTAGTATCGGCCCTTTGCACTGGAAATTGATTACTGAAGACATATGGACCCTATCCACCCGACGAGCCTGTATTACTGGTGGTTCTACTATTGACACCAATACATATAAGACAAACCAGGATAGCACACATAAGCAGGTCTCTACTAATCGTCATGGTGTGCTGGATACGAAGTTTTTAGTTTTCAAAAAATGTCTAATTGTGTTCTGCACCTAACATTTAATGTACATGTTCTTTTCTGCGCCCTTTGCTCACTGTTACTTAATTATCTACCAGGCTTGTCGCGGTTTAGAGTTCGATGATGGTCATGACGTACCTGACGGCACAGGAGAGTCAGAACAGAGAATCTATCGCATCCCAGAGATGGCTGACTTCTTGTATGCGTACTCGACTGTTCCTGGTATGTTCGTGATATCTATCTTTGTAAGTGATGCGAGATCGTCTGAATATAATCCATAAGGTATTAGTTATGTAGTTGTAGAGGGTTGATTGTAAAGTATAATATGCTGTCATCCTGACCATAGTGGATACTTTATGTAGGTTGCCAATTAATTAGTATGTGGACATTTCTAATAGTCCTTGAATATTCAACTGAACCACTTTACCAAACAAAACGTACTAAAACTATACAACCTTTCATTCTCTGTTTGTACGTTTATTTTGACACAAACTTTCAATACGAAATTGTTCTTCACTCCACAAAAACTCTGTATTATTATATTCTTTGTATAATATGTCTAATATTGAAATTGAAACGCCTGATAATATGTGGCAGCGTATTCATGTATGTTACAGAAATAAACTGTCTAAAACGTATAATTTTTTTATGAATGCGCATGTGTAGAGTTCTTCAAGTAGAATATTCCACAATACAAAATATTGTGCAGAAATATGACCACAAAAATCCTATACAATAATCTACATATGTTATAAAAAGCATACTACATATTATGTAAAACATATATTATAGAAAACCATCCATAACAATCTTACTGAATGTGGGAAGGCGCTGTATGTTTAGGTTACTTCTCTTGGCGCAACCAAGTTAAAGGATCGTGGTTCATCCAGGCTTTCTGTAAGGTCTTCAAAGAAGAAGACACTGACAAGACGGACCGCAATATCCTGACTCTCCTCACAAGAGTCAACCGTATTGTGGCCTATGACTACGAGTCACACTCAAGTCTCGAAGGTTTCAACAGCAAGAAGCAGATGCCGTCGATTGTGTCGATGCTCACGAAGCAACTGTACTTGTGATCCAGTCCGCCGTCGACTCGGATGAACAACCCTATCGGGGTTAACGTTTGAAATTCTGTAGAAGTGCTGCACGCTCGTCATCAAGCCAGTTAATTAATTAAAGACTAGGTGAAATGAACCTTTTTTATTCCTAATCTGAATGAAATATAATCTAAATTTTTTTTTCTTATATTCAACACATTTTTAACCCCCTCCGTCATCCTTTTCAAGGCCCCGTTTGTTCGCGCTTTTCTGTACATTTTCTGCACAGTTTATTTCGACATTTAGCGGTCGTTGTGCTGTCACCGCAGGCAGCACCTCTGGGATTTAGCATGGCGTGCGGTTGGTGTTTCAGGCAATACTTAAAATTCAATCGCGGAATTGAATATATTTTTATATCACTGTAAAGAGTAATGATCTTAACTAAAAGTATGTCGCTATATGCATCCAAGAATTGTGTTTATGTTTTGAGTTATTGCCGTTTAAACATTGCGAATGCTCAAACTTGCAATGGGATTTGACATTTGAGATACCACAGTAAAGATAATCAACTTATCTACAAGTTTGTCGCTGGATGTACCCAGGATTTGTTTTTAGTTTTTGATTTATTGCCGTTTGAACATCGCGAATGATTAATCCTGCAATGTAGATGCGACAGCGGATATAGTTTTGAGCATTCACGATGTTCAACCGGCAATAACTCAAAACGTTTATAAATAAGAATAATCTTTACGGTGATATAAACAATATTAAATTCCGCGATTGCAATTTCATGTACAGTCTGAAACAACAGGCTGCACCACCTGCCTGTGATGAAGTCAGCAACATCTGACGGGCTGCGACAGCCAAATGACCACGTTTGAGCGGGCTTAGTGACATGAGTTCGCAATGAACATTACTCGCAATGAACATTACTTGACAAGAGTATTAAGTTTATGCATACGTAGTTTCAAAGACATTGAACATGTCATGCCACTTAGCCTTTTACAGTTGTGTCTAATTACTGTTGTGGTCGTTGTGGATAGATGTTAAGTAGTGTAGTGTTATTATACAGGCGAGTGACATGTACAATCACGCGCACACGCACACACAATACACACCAAGATCACGGTTAATTCTGAATCAACTGGCGTCCACAAAAGTCAAACCGATTAAGAGCTGACATCTTATGATCTTGTTTTAGAATGCGTGAATTGAACTATATTGAGTCAAAGGAATAGGCAATAGTTTGAAGTATACATAATTTGATTAATGGGTTTCGCAAGTATTTAGAATTGTATGCTTTTGGTACTAACAAGTAACTTTTATATGTTTTAGTTACTAACTTAATTAAACCATACTTTTAAAAATAATTACATACCTATGTTGTATGCATCTGTTTTCGTATGGAAATAAAGAATTGAATAGAAATGGAGCAAACTGGTGGTGTGGGAAACGTTAGAACTGCACTGAAACACTCACGTCTAGTATAGGTTATATGTGGGGCATTGTCAGTTGGCATACTTTCAGGGTTTTTATTCTTTAAAAAAATAATTGTCAGATTTCGGCTACTTCTTTGACTTTTCATATTGGCAAACACCTCAACGTAAAATTAAAATGAACAGCAGAGCGTACTTCTGCAGTTTATTTACTCAAAAGTGAAATTGTTGCATTGTTCATTAAAATCATGCAAATGCACATTTCGTATTAACGATTGTACGTAGAAAACATTATTGTAACAAATGTATTAAAATGATGTTCATTTTCACTGGTGACCCGATTATGTTGTTTTGACGCAGTATTTATATTCTTAATCCAAACAGTATGTTAGGAACCTAACTGTCAATTCGGCAACCACTTTGCAATTAAAATATACATTTCTTATTAACTAATATATGCAACGAATGCATCGTTGTATGAAAATTATGTTTATTGTCAGTGAAGAAAAATATGTTTATTTTCAGTGTTGTAAAAAGTTATGCTTATTTTTAATGGTGACCTGGTACATGTCAACACACATCATAATTGTATATACTGATAAGCATAATAATGGTTTACGAACCTGTCCTGTCAACTCCGCAACGTCTGCTGAGTTGTCCGTTGCGGAGTTGACATTTTGTCTTATTAATGGTTATACTCTTGCGTATCCACCTTCGCTCCCTGGTGTATCGATCCATCTGTTGACGACTTTAATATGGCTTAATCGATTTAATCATTAATACATATGTAACATTGACCTAAAACCTCCGTCACCTAGAGCCATAACGTTTATGTCATCCAATAGACTTTTGGATAACAATTTAAAAAAAATTAACGATTGCCTACATCCGCCATTTTTAAAGATGGCGCCCGTCAACGTATATTATTTCCATATCTCAAGAACTACATAACATAAAGTCACAAAGTTAATGTCAAAATGTATGGTTTTTAGATACTGCGCTTTCATATATATTACTTTTGACCTTTTCACCATTTTGAAATATCCGCATTTTAAAAGATAGCGCCCCTCAAAGTCTGTTATTTTCATATCTCAAGAACTACATAATATAGAGTAAAGAACTTGATGTCAAAATGTATGGTTTTAGATGTGATGCATTCAAATATATTACTTTTGACATTCAGTGGCTTTCAGATATCCACCATTTTGAAATATCCGTTTTTTGAAAGATGGCGCCATCAAAGATCTACATCACATAAAGCCTCAAAGTCGATGTCAAAATGTATGTTTTTTTTAGAATCGACGATTTCAAATATATTACTTTTGACCTTTAGTGACTTTCATATATTCGCCATTTTGGAAGATGTCGCCTGACAAAGCTTGTTATTCCCGTATCTTCAGATGACATATCCTAGACCCACGAAGTTGATAAAAAACGTGGGCTATTTGATGCGACGGCGTTAAAGGTGTTATTTAGATATTCTCTAAAACGGGTAATGTCACTCCATACATTAGGTTATTGGCATGATAATGACGCCTACCTAAATCCACAGCAAGGATTTCCCAACATTTCACACATCCCGCTGACATCCGACGTATTTGCACAGTATTGTGCAGCGCAAGTTGGCTTTTAAACATCGGCAGTGTCCTATGCAGCATTTCGTGAAGCCACATTTGATGATCGCACGGCAAGCTGTGCCTGCAGGTGGCAGTGTCATCCACTAATCCTCCCATTCAGACAAATCCCCTTTTCGAGTCCAGGTTAAATCTACTGGACTGGGCAGGTGTTGTGGTCCCAGCAGGGCCTTTCCCCAGACGTGGCCACCCTGGTAACCTGTGTTGGTGGTAAAAACCTCTCGACGGTTGGAAGAACTTCTCTCAAGCTTTCTGTCGAGGGACTACCTGTAAGAGCATAAAGCGCAGGCGTTACATCACTGAAAACATTCCATGATGCCCAAGTCGTGCGTTTGCCTCTTTCAACGAAACACATTTGGCATCACACCCTTTCAGTACATGGAAGCAGGCAATGCCTTGCACTTGTCAAGCCCAAGCACATGTGCAATAGCCGTTGCATCGACGTATCGGTATGAATTCCCAGTGCCAATTGCTATCACAAGTCTTTCACAGCCAAGTCAGCGAGCAACACTGACAACAAGCACGACAACGTCAGTGCCAACAGTTCGTACAACTATCTTCTGTTTTCCTTGCTTGAAACCATCTGCAGCATGCAACAGCATCCTGGTGTCCGCCTCTTCACATTGAGTGCTTGAGGATGTTAATGAGAGCTGCGCCGACAATGGTGATCATGTGAGATTTCCGCTGTGAGCAGGCACTGTCATTGTGCGGCACCTGGTCTTCTAGGCATTTAAACAGGTCAGATTTTGTACCGAGCCTCGTGGTGCCTTAGTCTGACAGTGACGGCGGAAATAATGATTCTCATATTTGTAGTAATAAAAACGTAATTTCATGATGTTGGCCATGTCACGAGTTATATCGTGATTTTCAATGGGCCATCTCAAACTACATTCTTACATCAACATTTACACAGCGTTTGATCAAATATATAATTAACAACAATAACAATATCAATAGTAATAAATTAAGAAAATTACTAAAAAAGTATAAAATTAATTAACTAAATAACAAATGATTAATATGACACTACAAATAAAACAACATCATGAATCAATTTACCAATTCTAGACATACAAATTGAAGTCAATAATAATAGTAAATAAAATCAAGATGAATGAATTAAAACAATTAACCATTTAAAAGTAAACAGTCACTCAAGCATATCAATTGAAAAGTATCCTTGAGTTCTTGAGAAAATTTAGAAAGACTGTTTTAAAGGTCTATTAGTTTTCTGTATAGATTCCGGGATACTGTCCGATACTTTCGCACCCATACAAGCAAATGTGCGCTGGCCTATGGCCAGGTTGTACTTGTGAACACGAATGTTTGTGCAGCCGCGAGTGTGATGATCTTGTACACTGTACTGTTTAATATGAATAGGTCTGTAAAGATAGCTGGGGCTTGCCCGTGCGTGATATTATGCATTACAATGGCAGTGAAGTAACGTACGCGAACATCGATTGGCAACCATCCTAGAGAACGAAATATTGTCACTGTTGAAACTTGTTGCCGGTCTTTCACATTCAAAATTACACGTGCATACTGTTTCATCATCGTTCGACAGCAAAACGCGTCCGCAACTGCCCGATATGACGCAGCCGTAGTCAATCAACGGTTGCAACGTCCATGATAAGTACAGTTTCCTTGCGCGTACGTAGCGGCATTTAGCGTTTAGTTGAACAAATACAACCGACTGCGCAGCTTGGAGCATAGCTTTGTGCATTCCAGATTAGGTTACTGTCGACGTAATTTGTGGGTCTGGACGGGTGTCACGATACAGTTGTTGCCATGTAAGCAGAAGTTGGACGTTGTAATTTCTGCCTGGTGCCAAGTAGCATGCACTCTGTTTTATCGGCGTTTAGAATCATTCGATTTTCGTATATCCAGTTGTACAAATGTTTTGACTGAGTTGTTACTGACCGGTTTATGTCTGCAACACATTTGCCGGCCGTATATAGTGTCGAGTCATCGGCATACATGTCAATCCGCGTGCTTGCTACTTCGAGAATGGTGTCGTTCATGAAAATAACAAAATGCAAAGGTCCAAATATTGAGCCTTGCGGCACACTTGTCGTTATCGGAAGAGGGTCAGACAACACATGTTTCACGTGTTGGTAGCGTTCGCTAAGATAAAATCGGAACCAGGCTAGGGCGTTTTCAAGACAACCGTACAACTCCAGTTTGATTAAAATCAGATCATGGTCAACCAAGTCAAAGGCCTTTCTCAGATAAACTAATACCATGCCACATAAGTTGCCTTTATCAATGTGGCTCAGAAAATACTCAGTCAGCTTAAGCAATACGGTTTCACATAACAGATTATCTCTAAAGCCGGATTGCTCGTCTAGCAGTAATTTAAACACTCTGTAAGGTAGGCGTATAAATGGTCATGAACGTGTCGTTCCAGAAGTTTAGGCATAATTGGCAAGACCGATATCGGTCTATAACTCATGACGTCGTTTTGTACAGCGTACAGTGTACACTCTGGCCTTCTTCCATGATCTTGGAAAGTGCGCCTTGTCGATACTAGCATTGCAAATGTTGACTTTTTGCGGTGCAATGATTTCAGCACTCAGTTTTAGTAGTTTACAACTGATGTCATCCAGTCCTGTTGCTTTTATCGCTGACATATTTCGTAGCTGCTTAAAATCAAATTCAATCGTCATATTCGGCAACTTAAAAGACACATTTTCTCAATTGTTTCGCTAGATAAATGTCTTCACTTTTGAGTAGTTCGACACAGTGGTTTTCGTTGTATCATATTTCGATGCAATTTTGGCAAAATGTTCGTTGAATTTATCAGCCATCATGTTCGCGGGTGGGTATGGCTGACTGTTCTGGTTGGTTTGTCTCGGCTGAACCGCACTCGTTGTAACCAAAGATGATTTGATGTGACTCCTTATCACGCGTGGATTTGGTGTTTGTTGTTCCAGTGATTTGATGTAGAAGTCTCGCTTAGCTTTTCGGATGTCATGATTCACACGGTTTTAAGCACGTTTATACATCGCCAGAATGAGAGGGTCCCTTGAGTGTTCTGAGGCGCCGAACAATCTATCTCTGGCCGCTATCAATTTAGCCAGATCGGCGTAAAACCAGAGAGGTTGCTTAACAGATTTGACACGGTTGAGTATAATCGGCGCATGTTCATTCAACATAGAAATGTATATTTGTTCAAACAGGTGCAGTATTATTTCAACATCATCCGTCATGTCGATCAAAGACCATGGAGTATTGGCTTTCGAACGATGGTCACGAGAGAGTGATTTGAGAGACCGATGGGCTCGACGGAAGATGTCAGAACGTTTCTATGGTTTACGTACACATGGTCGATATACGATTTTGATTCCCGGGCGTGTAACCTCGCATATAAGTTGGTCGAGTCCCAACATGATCAAGTTGTTGTATAATGTGTGGTGTGTACCTTTCATCAAGTCTATATTGGCATCTCCCAACACATAGACGGTCCTTGTCAGACATAGCGCGTTTTCAATATTCGAGACAATTTCTCGGTCTGTTCGTATTACACTGTTAGGGGGTCCATCAATGAAACACACAAGGAAAGACATGCATCTAGGTGGCATAATTTCAATCTACAGCAATTCTATGCCGTCACAATCTAGGTCATGACGACGGACATAGTTAAACGCTGTCGATGCGTATGCCAGCAGTCATCCACCGCGCTTCCCGCTGCGATCTCGTCTCTAAGGCTAATAAAAACTGCCAATCGTAAGTTTCGCATCATGGTCACTTAACACAATGAAGATTTCGGATATGCCAAGGATAAAAGCTGCAAGAAGAATGCAACTATAGATAATAATAAGATATTCTTAAAATATGTTATTGACAAAACCATTCATACTCCCCGGGGACCACTTCCAGAAAATCTGTGGGTATCCATGTTAACTCACAATTATTAAAAAAAAACATTATGTAGGGGGATTTACCCATTGAAAACAAACCGTTAGCATCGCTAACTTTTGTTCGAATATGGCTAATTGCGTCAGTAGGCCCCTATCTCTGCACTTGCCGCAAACTTCTCACACGAGCCCAAAGTGCTTAAAAGGGGAGAAAAGCATGTCAGATGTGATCATGTTTATAGTTTCACTTATTTTCCAAGCGTTCTTCAAGGTGCGGTGCATGCTAGTATGGAGGAGAAATAATTCATAATAGCGCTAAGTTTGAAAATATGCTATGAAAACTACAAGAAATTGGTCCAAATTCAAAACAATAACCAGTTTTCGCAAGGCTCACAGTTATCTGTTCATAGACATTTGTGGAGTTAATTATTATATGCAATACATATGATTAATGTTACTGTTAATTAAATGCATAATGTGTTTATTAACTTTGTTTAGTTAGTAATTTAGCATACAGCATACGTACATTTAAAATATTTTTTAACAGTCATGCTGTTGACATTTTACATATGCGTTGGAACGTGATGTAAAATGTCAACAACAAGACTGTTAACGCAATTTGTAATGTGAATATGCTGTTAGCAAAATTACTATGCGGCGCAACGTGATGAATATATCATTATAACCCTCCAACTGCACGCTCACCAAAAAAATCCAACGGCATCCCTCTTGAAGCTCATTAAAATACCCAACTGTATCCCCATATAAGGTTCCCCCAAACCCTCCGACTGCATCCCCCTTGATGGTGACCACAATGTCCAACTTATACAATGACCGCTCCTAACTTCATAGCCTGAAATTTATTTTGTTCCTTATTTCACAATATTATCAAATCCTTCGGTAGTGGCAATTTCGTACATAAATTAAATAATATTATTGTAAGGATGTCGAAACTTGACGTTACCACGACGTTGAAATGACGTCGACAACCAAATCCGACGTGTCTACATATAACGTCGGGTCATCAACGTGCACGGGCGTCGTTTCGACGTCGAATGTAGTTAACAACTTTATAAGGACGTGGACATCTGGTGCCACGACATTTAAATCATGTCCGCAGCTAAGACCGACGCTTTTGTAAACGGGGAACATGAAGCCGCGCAGTCGATCGGATGGGTTACTGCACATAGTATGTCCCTATGCGGACGTGAAATTATATATATTATTCACCATGCAGCCAAATGCGAGTGAGCGCATTTAAATGCAAATGTTTGAAATGATTCAAATGTAAGTGCAAATGCAAATGTTCCGATACTCAATGGCATTTAAATGTAAATGTTTGAAATGATTCAAATGTAAGCGCAAATGCAAATGTTCCGATACTCGATGGCATTTAAATGTAAATGTTTGAAATGATTCAAATGTAAGCGCAAATGCAAATGTTCCGATACACGATGGCATTTAAATGTAAATGTTTGAAATGATTCAAATATAAGCGCAAATGCAAATGTTCAGATACTCGATGGCATTTAAATGTAAATGCAAGTGTATTAGATTAACCAAATAACAATGAAAAATGCAGGTGTTTGAAACTATTCAAATGCAAATGCAAATGTTTTAAATTAGATGTTTTAAATGCAAATGTTTTTTATTCAAAAAGTAATGCGAGTTTTTTTAATTAAATTGCAAATGCAAGTATTTTAAAACATGCAAATGCGCGAATACGCAATGGAATTTATAAAGTGCAAGTAAAATATCAATAACGATATTCTTGTGCTAATTTTATTTCATGTCTTTAAAATACTTATAAATTATAGCAAGTGGATATGGCAATCTCTTTGCCAAGGTGTACGAAATCCTCACAGTGCTAGTGGCATCCCTGTGTTGCCGTTGTCTACCCTTATCTAATTGTGACGCAGCACCCAATTACATATAGGGGAATTAGCTCTGATAACTGACTAGGTAACCATTTTTTTATTCTGTAATAATGTATGCCTCTGCCAAATTCAACGTTGCATGAGTTTGCCATGAATATAAAGGGAAGACTTTTCCCTATGTGACTAGTGTATGAATAGTGCACTGTACATGTACACAGTCAAAATAATTACGTATTATTTCGTAGAAATATTGCATCGCTTAAATATGGTTGTAAACACAAATATCAAAAAAGCGTGCATGGATACGTCCAATTAAATATAACTTTTATGGTACTGTAGTCAATATGTGCAGTTGATATATGCACAGTTGATATAGACGTTGTCCGTGATCATACCCGACATCTTCAAAGATCACTCACCGTGGTGCCTTCGGTCACCGACGCAGGTGGCGCAGAGGTAGCGGGGACACCAACAGCAGAAAAAGCGACGCGCTCCTTTCCTTGGCGGTGAAAAAAGATCAGTTGACTTTTAATCATGGTAAAAAAACATAAGGAGACGGGATTTGTAGCAGCACCTGCAGTAAACACAAATAGCATTTAAAAAAAAGACAACCTGACTTTTAATAATGGTATACAAAATATAAAGAGATGTATGTGATTTGTAGCCTGACAAAAATTAAAGGATATGATAAACTCTAACTTACCATTATCTCTTGAATGTGAGCTTTCCGTTGTTTCACTTTTTCCATTTTCCTCTGACTCTTTATGTGACGCTGCCAATTATGTTTTTGAGAAGGTGCTTCCGCACATGCAGCATGAAAAAATGCGGCAGAACCTTCTGACACTTGGTTGGAGGTGTGGTAGTCGGGGCCGCCGGCGCTGTCCCGGTGTCTGTCGGGGTCGGCACTGTCCCGGTGGCTGTCGGGGCCGGCGCTGTCAAGGTGGCTGTCGGGTCCGACACTGTCCCGGTCGCTGTCGGGGCCGGCGCGGTCAAGGAGGCTGTCCGGGCCGGCTGCCTCTTAGGGGGCAAGGGCCCGATGATGAATTTCTACAAAAATAATTAAATATTACAGATACTATGGTAAGGAAAAAATATGACCAAAAGTCATGTGATCAAAAGTACGGTGACCAGAAGTGGATAGAAAAACGATAAGTATATGGAGACCTGCTTCCCATCGAGACATTGTCTCGATAGAAAGCAGGTGGGAGCGGCTATGTTGACAGGAAGTATGTGAGAGCCGCCATTTTGACGGAAGTGCGTAGGGACCCGCTATTTTGGCGGAAGTAAACATAGACGGGGACGCAATTTTAGCGAAAGTACATAGGGAAGACGCCCTTTCAGGGAAGTAAAGATAGATGGGGACGTCATTTTGACGGAAGAGTGTGTGAGACGCCATATTAGCGGAAGTAAAGATAGACGGGACGAAAAATTGATAGGAAGCACAATGTAGCCGTCTTTTTGGAGGAAATGAGTGGGCAAACGTCGTTTTGATGGGAAATAGATAGGAGCCACCTTTTTGGCGGGAAGAAGATAAGAGCCTGCATTTTAGGCGAAAATGTTTAGTAACGCAATCTAAAGTTTAACTCACCACCAGCGCATCCAGCTCGGCCTCCTCCCTTGTCCTTTTACGGCCCCCATAACGGCCGCGGGTCATGTGCTGTTTCCAGTTGTTTTTTTTATAGTAAAAGGCATCTTACACTGGGGACAGGTGAAGGGAGACAGGCGGTGGTGGTCTCGCGAGATGTAGGGCCGCCTCACCGGCGGCAGTGACGAGACGTTGTGTTGGCGGAGTCCGACGGGCGACTTCTAAACGTACGAAGGATTGTTATTAGACGTCGTCTTTTCATAAGTTTCTTAATGCTAGATAATTACACATACTAAAAATAGGAAACGAAAATAATATTAATATTAATAAACACTTACCACCTGGGACGGTGGTTTCGCTGGTGCCGAGGCTGCCGGTATTTCTGGCGCCGAGGCTGCCGGTCGTTTAGCTGGCGCAGTCGCCGCTGCCGCTGGTGATACTGGCGCCGGTGGTGCTGCCGCCAGTAGTGGGGGAACCCTCCCCGTAGGTGATGCGGGCCAACCACGCCACGCTATTATGGTTTGCGGCCCTCTGGCCGCGTCCGCATAGGTCCAGCCTCGTCGGCCGTTATCGCTAGACATGTTGTTCATCTTCCAAAATGTAAGATATAATGACCACAAAAGCAGACGCAGGCCTTTTGTAGAAGTTCAACAGAAGATCAAAATTACGTGAGCGTGCCGAAAGGTCACGTGGGCGTGCCAAATAACCTCAGAGTAGAAACTATGCGCGCGGACTTCAGAGTAGAAAGTACACGCGCGGACCGCAGAGTAGACACTGCCACATGAAAAAACACATCATAGAGCATACGCAATGACTTATTTAAGTATATGATTGACTTATGTTTGTCTAGTGACGTCTTTTGCTTCATTGATCATCATTTATTTCACCTAGAAGTGACGTCATTTGCCTTTGCTTCGATCATAATCATTTCTTTAACCTAGAAGTGACGTCACTTGTTTTTATTCAATCATAATCGTTTAGTTGACCTAGAAGTAACGTCATTTGCTTTTGCTTCAATCACAATAATTTCTTTGACCTAGTTACTTTGAAAAACGGTCCACCACCTATGCGACAGGGGGCGCCACTTGACATTGACCTTGACCTTTATGTACAGGAAGTGAGCTTTGACCTTTGTGCACCGGAAGTAAACTTTTACATTTGATTTGTGTGCACCATACTACTATTCTAAATTATTGAAACCCCACCAGCTGGGTGACCATGTACTATCCCATCCGAGTTGTCAAATAAGTCAATTGTTTTGTAACATTTTACAATACACTGTACACAAATAAAAATTACATACACGCGCGCGCGCACACACGCACGCACGTACGAAACACACACACACACACACACACATAATGAATTTATTTTTCGAAAACAAAGACTGATATTTATAGAGAATATTATGTTTATTTATAACATTTAACAGACAATTATACTTTAGTCCCTCAAAAATTTTAGAAAAAATAAGTACTTTTGAAAATAACCAATAGTTAGAACGTTGATGTGATTCCTTGGTTTTGCAAAGAGGCATTATTTTTGCTATTTTTAGAATACGAATGTGAACGGGTAGCAAATCAACAGAAAACGTTAACAAATTAGGAGTAACCTATTACGAAGGAACATGCGGGGAACTTCCGGTGGTGAATTGGTTTGAATTTGGTGCAGCAAACTTGCGAAAATATAAGGATATTTGATCAAGATAAGTGATATTATTGAGTGTATAGCATTATAGTAATTATAGATATATATTAAGCAATATTTTTTGTTAAAAGCTAGATAGAGGGAGTAATCTAGGGTAGATTAAAAGTAGGCGATTTGCGAGCGATAATTGGGGACGTTAATGTAATCGGAACGTTGTTTACAAAGTAGGTCACTGGCGAAGTTAACGTAACGTGAACGACAATAGAATAGCGTTATTTGAGATAATCAATGTAGTTAGATGAGTAATTAAAACCTGAAATAACAACCTTTTAAAATGTATATTAGTACACAGGAAACAGTCTTTGTAAAGACTACCTTGTATCTAAGCCTAACTTGAATACATTGTCATCGACATCGTAACTAGGTAAGGCACGGTGTGTCACTGTGTGTTAACAAATATAACTAAAAATAACCTAAACAATCTGGTGTAAATTGTACACAGAAAAGTCTTTTCAAAGACTATATAAAAACTATTTTGAACATAAATAAATTCTGATATGGCACCTTGCAAGCGGCAACTCAGGGCAAAACGACACTTAGTTTGAAACGACTGCCAGAGCTGGGTGGATTTTGCGTTGTCTGGCTGTCCAAAATCATGGGCAGAGACCAAAGATGATGGATTCACCTTTCGGTGTATGGGGTGTTTGAGGGTGGAATGTCTGATGAAGGAGGTGTGTAAGTTGACGGATATAGTGAAGGAGATGGAAGTGAGACTCAGCATAGAAATAGATGGAGCAGAGAGGGATGACACGGAGAGAGTTGAGAATTCTACAACACAGAAGGAGCAGAGTTGTGACACGGAGACTGAAGAAAGGAGACTGAGAGGAGGGAAGATGACCGGTGTGAAGGAACAAGAAATTGAGAAGACAGAGGGACGGAGGAAAAGTGTTCGGCAGAGGAAAAGAAAACGAGTCAGTGGGGATAGATCAACAGGTAGTCAGACTGTAGAGAACGAGGAGAGACGCGACAGCGATACAGGTGGTGAAGAGGTAGATACCACAGAGGCAGTTGATAAGACTGTGAGACAGAAGACTGATGGAAGAAGACAGAGTGTTCAGCAAAAAACAGAAAACATGACTGGCGTGAAGGTGACAGGGGAGAAAATGACCGTAGTGAAGGAGGTAGCCGGGGAAAAGGGACGGGAGAGGAGAGAAGAAAATGTGATGGGAGGAAAGATGAAGGGGCGAAAGGAAGTGAGAGTGAATGTGCTAGAAGAGAAGATGACAGGAGGAAAGGGGACAAGGGAAAACGCGACAGGAAAGAAGGGAATAGAAGAGAATGTGACAGGAGAGAAGACGGCAAAAGGAGAAGACAACAACCAGACATATGCAAACCGGAGGAGCTATTCCGAGGCAGTGATTGAGGGGGCAAAGAGAAAAGAGAGAGTGTTTATGGGCGATTCAATTCTGAGAAAAACAGACAGGACTATATGCGAGGGGAAGGACGTTGTTGTATGTCTAACGGGGGGCTAGGATAGAGCATGTGACCGAAAGGGTAGAGAACGTATTGGGGCATGGCAAGGGAGGGTCTATACTAGTACACGTAGGGACAAACAATGCAGACAAGGAGGGAACAACTGGGGTAGTTCAGAAGTACAGGCATCTAGTCAGGAAGCTATAGAAGACAAGAGTGGAACAGGTTGTTCTCTTTGGAATTTTGCCAGTAATGGGAGGAAGGGGGGGGGGACAACATTCAGAAACTGTAAGAGGATGGCGATCAACGCACTAGTTGAGCAGATGTGTAAAGAAGAGGGCGTGGGATTCATAGATTCATGGGGGTACTTTGTTGGAAGAGAAGATATGCACATGAGAGATGGCCTCCATCTAAGTGGAAAGGGGGCAGCAGTATTCTCAGAGAATCTGCTGAGATCTGTTGACAGTGGGACAGGTTGCATCTATTAAAACTAAAGTCGCAGGGGGGACTCGCAGAGAAGCCTGAAACTGGAGACATGATAAAGACAGCAAAAATAATTCAGTCTGGAAAACTGTGTGGAATTGCAGCTTCAAAGGGAAATAAAATCCTTGGATTGATTAGGCGAAATATAGCATATAAAGAAAAAGAACTAATAATACCGCTGTACAAAACAATAGTTAGGCCTCATTTAGAATATTGTATACAAGCGTGGAGGCCATACCGCAAGAATGACATAGATATGCTAGAAAGAGTACAGAGGAGAGCGACTAAAATGATACCAAAACTGAGGGATCTTAGTTATGAAAAACGCCTAAGAGAATGTGGTTTAACAACACTAGAGACCAGGAGATTGAGAGGAGATCAGATAGAAGTGTTTAAAATATTGAATGGTTATGAAAATATTGATAGAAATATGTTTTTTTCAGTTAAGAAAGATAGAAAGTCTAGAGGACATGAAGTTACATTAGTAAAGGAGCAGTGTAGATTAGACGTAAGAAAGTTCTAATTTTCACAAAGGACTGTGAATGAATGGAACAGATTATCTGATGATTGTGCGGGTGCTAGTAGTGTGAATATGTTTAAAAATAAAATCGACACATACCTCAGAAGGGCTGGATATATGTAAATAAAAGGGTTGGACTCTCGATAAGCCAAAGGTCCACCTGCCATCTAGAGTTAATTCTCTGGATGGCAATCTTGTTAAATCTTGTTAAATCTTGTTACTTGCGAAACGGTAGATGACTTTTTATTAATAATACTACCGAACGTATTACATATTGCGTGTCATTTCACTGCCGGTTAGATTTGCAAATTTAAAGTTGCATTGTGAGTTTAAGTACGATACTTATTGTTAACTATATTTTAATGAAAGTGAATGTACAACATCAACTCTATATACTTATTTGATCATACTTGCTAACGTATGTGTCGTGATAAACACACACACACACACACACACACACACACACACACACACACACACACACACACACACACACACACACACACACACACACACACACACACACACACACAAACAAACAAACACACACACACACACACATAGTATATATGAGGCATGGTACTTCACTGGAAATGTTTATTTGATCTCAGAATGCAACGTCAAGTACGAGTACATTTGTTAAAACACTATTAAATGCATTCGAGTACACTAACAGTACAATCTCAAATACTAATTTTATATTATATATTTCTGCTAAACATAATAATTTATAAAGTAGTTTACCACGGAAATTTGAGTGTAATTAATTAATTATATATTTATTTATTGAAGCTGCTTTTTCAAATTCGTTTGTGTTAAATGAGTAATTTTTAAACAATATTCGCAGTCGGAGAGTTGCCAGTCTGTTGTGCAAAAAATGCTTTGCGACATGAGCATGGACATTTATCGTTGCGACATATATAGTCGCTTATATACCAATTTACGACCGTTGTGGACATTGCGACATTTGTGGCATTGTGCAACATCTGTCGATTTCGAGACATTTAGTTTTGCGATTTGTATCGTTGGTTGCGACATTTGTCGATTTTACGCTATTTGTTGGCACATCACCCGTCCACCGCAGAATAAAGTATAATATTCTCCTGCTTGTCTATCTATATACATATGTTTGTACGCCACGAGCCCACGACCTCATACAATTTAACTGACTTGTTACATTGGCACAGCGCCACGCGTTCGCTTGTTCTTGTTGTGCCATGGTGTAGACTGACGCGATAATATGAGAACCGCTCCTTTGTTGTAGTCGTAGGCCTACCTGTTGTCTGAAATGCGCTGTCTGTGTCAGCCGGATGTTAGGGTTCGGTGGTGTCATTCAAAAAGATCTTACTGAGTGACCGACCGTCGTTTGATCTTTTGAAATGCCTCCTGGAAGACGCATAATATAGCGGACGAGTCGTGCGGTGAATTAAAGGTTATAATTCAACAGTTGTCTGACTGATTGCAGTCACAGGCTATTGAAGGTGTGTCAATGCTATTGAATGTAACTAAGATTAATCATACAGCAGCACCATGTGTCTGTAGCGCGTGTATTCGTAATAATATTATATAATTACTAATGTAGTAAGACACCAGATGACATTAATCGTGTAGGCATCGAGTCTTTGAAAATTAATTAATAGAGTAGTTTACCACGGAGATTTGAGTATAATTAATGTAATAGTCAAAACCTTTCATAAAACAACGGCGCCGAAACGACCAATGTTCGCTCGTTTTGTTTGCATTGGCAACAATACCACTTCAGCGACGACGCAATTTCAGCGAATTTGTTTTTAAAAAGCCGCCAGTACGATCGAATTGTCCCACCCAAGCCAGCAACTTTGCCACCTAGCCGAAGAGGTAAGGTAGCCGAAGCTCCCTAAATGCAAAAACGAAAAACGAGTGGTGCTGAATCACGGGACCTACAGTTATTTATTAAACCGTTTGAAAACTACATAATGAAAATAGGAAAACGAGCTCTGTTCCTATTTTCGTTTAGTAATGTTCAAATGGGTAAACGGTAAATCAAACGTTTTCTTATTTCTGTTTTGCTCACCACAAAAAACGAAAAACGAAAAACGGAAGTGCTTCGCTATTACACATGCGCAGTAGAAGTGGGCGCATCGCTACATTGACACATTATGCGTAATTCCAAGCCACCGGGCGACCGGGCGCGGTGCTGTACTGAAATAACACCGCAAAGCATTTCGACTGGCCGCTATGACAAAGTAACCCTTGGATTCCACCAGGTCCTAGCTTTCGTTGGTCATCTATGACACCCATACCTTTTCAGTGAAGTATCTGCTGCGTGTATAGTTAGGCGCTCACCGACTGATTTTTAAGATTTAAAAAAATTGCCGTCCAGAGGTATATGCTCCAGACGGCATGTGGACAAGGAAGCCCTTGGCTTATCGAGAGTTCAACAATTTTCCATCTACATATAACCCGCCCTCGCCAGATAGCTGTCAATTTTATTCATATTCACACTGCGCTTTTTATGAATTATGAATCCAGTTGTCGTATCCGTAATTGCTTTATTTGTAATTCGTAATACGTATTGGAATGTATACCTATGTATCCATATGTACGTCAATGTGTACACGAGTACATATAATCAGTCCTTGTATTATGTATGCATGTTGATACATTGAGTAATTATCCACTATAAAAACAAGTCATATGATATTCTGATTTGTGTCATGTAAATGTTGTTGTTTATATTTATGGGGTGGCTTCTGTGCTAGCGATATTATATATCTTAATGGGAGTCTCCCGACCTTATGTATTACTTACGTTATTCGTTGTATATGTATCGTATTTATAGGTCAAATAAATTGATTCTGAGTTCCGAGTTCTGAGCTGCATTAACACAATTTCGACGCACACCAACCGACTAGACGGCGTTCAAACCGTTGGCCGACTTCAGTCGGTTGGTGAGCGCCGGATTTTATCTCCACGGTCGGCGTTATTCCGCCGATTAACGCCGATTCGAATTTTGAATCGGCGGTCGGCGCTAATCGGCAGTCGGCGTTAGATATGCATGTATCCGGTGACAAGTCGGCGCATATCCGATGACGAGTCGGCTGATGTGCGCAGGTTTTTTGTTATAACACGACGGTCGGCGGTAACTTAGCCAATAGGAATCATAACGCGGTGATGTGATACGCCTCGACATAAGCCCGGCGTCTTTTTTTAGTTTTCAAGCCAATGCGAGCCACAATTTTTCATTTTGTACTTTCATATTTTATTGGCCTGGCGGGTAAACATCGTTTCAGATAGTGGTAGATCGTTTTTATTCTATTACAATTGACCATCATCTTTTTTATCGCTTGTCCTGAAAACTGGCGCCACAAATACACCTAATTTCCGTTTGTCTCGCTTAACCGACTCTCGCCATGCTGCGTGACTTCACCAGGATGATAGCTTGGCTCAGAATCTCGTTTTTACTGCCCGTTTGTTGACAGCCATGAGAGCTGCCTCCTAGTAAACATGTATGTGATTAAAAGGCACTAAGCTACGAAAAAAGTTTAATGTCGGTTTATTTTGTGTATGACATGTTTCAATATAACTTTAATGTTGAATAGTTGTTATTGTATAGTATTATCTGATAAAAGTGTGTCCTTATTTAATTTGTTATTTCATATTTGGAATGAAATGCAATTATCGTCTCTACCCGAATCTGGGGTAAAGCCCCCCTAACGGTAAAATTGGCTGGGCCTTAATATTCCAGGCCGTAGTGAGAGGCCTGTGCTGCCATCTTACAGCGCCTGAGTAATCGAGGCTAAATTTCCGTCTGACTTTGTTTCCCGGTCGCTTCCGAAGGACTCGCCATCTTGTATTGTTTCTTTGTACTTATATAAAACATACTGTAGCTTGACGCTATGCGTTTGTGAAAACTCATTCCCATTTCATGTTTTATCTTGTCTAATGCAGTAGTACATTCAGTATTCACGAAACAAACATGTCCCATGTCAAAGTGATCGAAAAAAATTCACGCATATCACACCAATACGGTATTTTCAAGTGCACTCTTTGGGCGGACGGATCATTAATGTGGTCTTACCCCAGATTTATATTCTGCATGTTAAAAATCTTCACGAAGGCTAGACTGTTATCAAGCTACACACATAACTAGATTAACCGCAAAGACGAATGTATGTTACCCTTTCATCTCCGTCACGTAAGTTACAAGAAAATAGTACGTAAGTTATGGGTGTGAAAACGCATTCCCATTTCATGTTTTATCTTGTCTAATGCAGTAGTACATTCAGTATTCTCGAAACAAACATGTCCCATGTCAACGTGATCGAAAAACATTCACGCATATTACACCAAAACGGTAATTTCAAGTGCATTCTTTGGGCAGACGGATCATTAATGAGGTCTTACCCCAAATTGATGTTCTGCATATTACAAATCTTCACGAAGGCTAGACTGGTATCAAGCTTCACACATAACTAGATTAACCGCAAATATAAATGTATGTTACCCTTTCAACTCCGTCACGTACGTTACAAGAAAATAGTACATAAGTTATGGGTGTGAGTTTTCACACCCATAACTTACGTATTATTTTCTTGTAACGTACGTGACGGACATGAAAGGGTAACATACATTCCTCTTTGTAGTTAATTTAGTTATCTGTGTAGCATGATATCAGTCCAGCCTTCGTGAAGATTTGTAACATGCAGGACATCAATCTGGGGAAAGACCACATTAATTATCCGTCTACCCAAAGAGTGCACTTGAAAATACCGTTTCGGTGTGATAGGCGTGATTTTTTTCGATCACTTTGACATGGGACATGTTTGATTCGAAAATACTGAATGTAGTACTGCATTAGACAAGATAAAACATCAAATGGGAATGAGTTTTCACACCCATAACTTACGTACTATTTTCTTGTAACTTACGTGACGGAGATGAAAGGGTAACATTCATTCCCATTTGCGGATAATCTAGTTATGTGTGTAGCTTGATATCAGTCTAGCCTTCGTGAAGATTTGTAACATGCAGAACATCAATTTGGGGTAAGACCACATTAATGATCCGTCTGCCCAAAGAGTGCACTTGAAAATACCGTTTTGGTGTGATATGCGTGAATTTCTCTCGATTACTTTGACATGGGGCATGTTTGTTTCGAGAATACTGAATGTACTACTGCATTAGACAAGATAAAACATCAAATGGGAATGAGTTTTCACACACATAACTTACTTCCTGTTTTCTTGTAACGTACGTGACGGAGATGAAGTGGTAACATACATTCCTCTTTGCGGTTAATCTAGTTATGTGTGTAGCTTGATATCAGTCTAGCTTTCGTGAAGATTTGTAACATGCAGAATATCAATTTGGGGTAAGACCACATTAATGATCCATCTACCCAAAGAGTGCACTTGAAAATACATTTTTGGTGTGATATGCGTGAATTTTTTTCGATCACTTTGACATGGGACATGTTTGTTTCGAGAATACTGAAAGTACTACTTCAATAGACAAGATGTAACATGAAATGGGAGTGCGTTTTCACACCCATAACTTAAGTAGTATTTTCTTGTAACTTACGTGACGGAGATGAAAGGGTAACATTTATTCCCATTTGCGGTTAATCTAGTTATGTGTGTAGCTTGATATCAGTCTAGCTTTCGTGAAGATTTATAACATGCAGAATATAAATCTGGGGTAAGATCTCATTAATGATCCGTCCGCGAAAAGAGTGCACTTGAAAATAATACCGTTTTGGTGTGATATGCGTTTAATTTATTCGATCACTTTGACATGGGACATGTTTGTTTCGTGAATACTGAATGTACTACTGCATTAGGCAAGATAAAACATCAAATGAGAATGAGTTTTCACACCCATAATTTACGTACTACTTTCTTGTAACTTACGTGACGGAGATGAAAGGGTAACATACATTACTCTTTGCTGTTAATCTAGTTATGTGTGTAGCATGATATCAGTCTAGCCTTCGTGAAGATTTGTAACATGCAGGACATCAATCTGTGGAAAGACCACATTTATGATCCGTCCGCCCAAAGAGTGCACTTGAAAATACCGTTTTGGTGTGATATGCGTGAATTTTTTTTGATCACATTGACATGGGACATGTTTGTTTCGAGAATACTGAATGTACTACTGCATTAGACAAGATAAAATATGAAATGGGAATAAGTTTTCGCACTCATAACTTACGTAATCTTTTCTTGTAACTTACGTGACGGAGATGAAAGGGTAACATACATTCCCCTTTGCGGTTAATCTAGTTATGTGTGTACCATGATATCAGTCTAGCCTTCGTGAAGATTTGTAAATGCAGGACATCAATTTGGGGTATGACCACATTAATGAACCGTCCGCCCAAAGAGTGCACTTGAAAATACCGCTTTGGTGTGATATGCGTGAATTGTTTTCGATCACTTTGACATGGGACATGTTTGTTTCGAGAATACTGAATGTACTACTGCATGAGACAAGATAAAACATCAAATGGGAATGAGTTTTCTCACACATAACTTACGTACTATTTTCTTGTAACGAACGTGACGGAGATGAAGTGGTAACATACATTCCTCTTTGCGGTTAATCTAGTTATGTGTGTAGCTTGATATCAGTCTAGCCTTCGTGAAGATTTGTAACATGCAGAATATCAATTTGGGGTAAGACCACATTAATGATCCATCTACCCAAAGAGTGCACTTGAAAATACATTTTTGGTGTGATATGCGTGAATTTTTTTCGATCACTTTGACATGGGACATGTTTGTTTCGAGAATACTGAAAGTACTACTTCAATAGACAAGATGTAACATGAAATGGGAGTGCGTTTTCACACCCATAACTTAAGTAATATTTTCTTATAACTTACGTGACGGAGATGAAAGGGTAACATTTATTCCCATTTGCGGTTAATCTAGTTATGTGTGTAGCTTGATATCAGTCTAGCTTTCGTGAAGATTTATAACATGCAGAATATAAATCTGGGGTAAGATCTCATTAATGATCCGTCCGCGAAAAGAGTGCACTTGAAAATAATACCGTTTTGGTGTGATATGCGTTTAATTTATTCGATCACTTTGACATGGGACATGTTAGTTTCGTGAATACTGAATGTACTACTGCATTAGGCAAGATAAAACATCAAATGAGAATGAGTTTTCACACCCATAATTTACGTACTACTTTCTTGTAACTTACGTGACGGAGATGAAAGGGTAACATACATTCCTCTTTGCTGTTAATCTAGTTATGTGTGTAGCATGATATCAGTCTAGCCTTCGTGAAGATTTGTAACATGCAGGACATCAATCTGTGGAAAGACCACATTTATGAACCGTCCGCCCAAAGAGTGCACTTGAAAATACCGTTTTGGTGTGATATGCGTGAATTTTTTTTGATCACATTGACATGGGACATGTTTGTTTCGAGAATACTGAATGTACTACTGCATTAGACAAGATAAAATATGAAATGGGAATAAGTTTTCGCACTCATAACTTACGTAATATTTTCTTGTAACTTACGTGACGGAGATGAAAGGGTAACATACATTCCCCTTTGCGGTTAATCTAGTTATGTGTGTACCATGATATCAGTCTAGCCTTCGTGAAGATTTGTAAATGCAGGACATCAATTTGGGGTATGACCACATTAATGAACCGTCCGCCCAAAGAGTGCACTTGAAAATACCGCTTTGGTGTGATATGCGTGAATTGTTTTCGATCACTTTGACATGGGACATTTTTGTTTCGAGAATACTGAATGTACTACTGCATGAGACAAGATAAAACATCAAATGGGAATGAGTTTTCTCACACATAACTTACGCACTATTTTCTTGTAACGAACGTGACGGAGATGAAGTGGTAACATACATTCCTCTTTGCGGTTAATCTAGTTATGTGTGTAGGTTGATATCAGTCTAGCCTTCGTGAAGATTTGTAACATGCAGAATATCAATTTGGGGTAAGACCACATTAATGATCCATCTACCCAATGAGTGCACTTGAAAATACATTTTTGGTGTGATATGCGTGAATTTTTTTCGATCACTTTGACATGGGACATGTTTGTTTCGAGAATACTGAAAGTACTACTTCAATAGACAAGATGTAACATGAAATGGGAGTGCGTTTTCACACCCATAACTTAAGTAGTATTTTCTTGTAACTTACGTGACGGAGATGAA
Organism: Paraescarpia echinospica; assembly: GCA_020002185.1. Taxonomy (NCBI): domain Eukaryota; kingdom Metazoa; phylum Annelida; class Polychaeta; order Sabellida; family Siboglinidae; genus Paraescarpia; species Paraescarpia echinospica. Next base: position 76,505 of record JAHLWY010000455.1, read on the forward strand.
AGGGTAACATTTATTCCCATTTGCGGTTAATCTAGTTATGTGTGTAGCTTGATATCAGTCTAGCTTTCGTGAAGATTTATAACATGCAGAATATAAATCTGGGGTAAGATCTCATTAATGATCCGTCCGCGAAAAGAATGCACTTGAAAATAATACCGTTTTGGTGTGATATGCGTTAAATTTATTCGATCACTTTGACATGGGACATGTTTGTTTCGTGAATACTGAATGTACTACTGCATTAGGCAAGATAAAACATCAAATGAGAATGAGTTTTCACACCCATAATTTACGTACTACTTTCTTGTAACTTACGTGACGGAGATGAAAGGGTAACATACATTCCTCTTTGCTGTTAATCTAGTTATGTGTGTAGCATGATATCAGTCTAGCCTTCGTGAAGATTTTTAAAATGCAGGACATCAATCTGTGGAAAGACCACATTTATGATCCGTCCGCCCAAAGAGTGCACTTGAAAATACCGTTTTGGTGTTATATGCGTGAATTTTTTTTGATCACATTGACATGGGACATGTTTGTTTCGAGAATACTGAATGTACTACTGCATTAGACAAGATAAAATATGAAATGGGAATGAGTTTTCGCACTCATAACTTACGTAATATTTTCTTGTAACTTACGTGACGGAGATGAAAGGGTAACATACATTCCCCTTTGCGGTTAATCTAGTTATGTGTGTACCATGATATCAGTCTAGCCTTCGTGAAGATTTGTAAATGCAGGACATCAATTTGGGGTATGACCACATTAATTAACCGTACGGCCAAAGAGTGCACTTGAAAATACCGCTTTGGTGTGATATGCGTGAATTTCTCTCGATCACTTTGATATGGGGCATGTTTGTTTCGAGAATACTGAATGTACTACTGCATTAGACAAGATAGAACATCAAATGGGAATGAGTTTTCACACCCATAATTTACTTCCATTTTCTTGTAACGTACGTGACGGAGATGAAAGGGTAACATACATTTCCCTTTGCGATTAATGTAGTTATGTGTGTAGCTTGATAAGAGTCTAGCCTTCGTGAAGATTTGTAACATGCAGGACATCAATTTGGGGTAAGACCACATTAATTATCCGTCCGCCCAAAGAGTGCACTTGAAAATTCCGTTTTGGTGTGATAAGCGTGAATTTTTTTCGATCACTTTGACATGGGACATGTTTGTTTCGTAAATACTGAATGTACTATTGCATTACACAAGATAATACATCTAATGGGAATGCGTTTTCACACCCATATCTTACGTACTACTTTCTTGTAACTTACGTGACGGAGATGAAAGGGTAACATACATTACTCTTTGCGATTAATCTAGTTATGTGTGTAGCTGGATATCAGTCTAGCCTTCGTGAAGGTTTGTAACATGCAGGACATTAATTTGGGGTAAGACCACATTAGTTATCCGTCCGCCCAAAGAGTGCATTTGAAAATACCGTATTGGTGTGATATGCGTGAATTTTTCTTCGATCACTTTGACATGGGGCATGTTTGTTTCGAGAATACTGAATGTACTACTGCATTAGACAAGATAAAACATGAAATGGGAATGAGTTTTCACACACATAACTTACGTACTATTTTCTTGTAACTTACGTGACGGAGATGAAAGGGTAACATACATTCCTCTTTGCGGTTAATCTAGTTATGTGTGTAGCTTGATAAGAGTCTAGCCTTCGTGAAGATTTGTAACATGCAGGACATCAATTTGGGGTATGACCACATTAATGAACTGTCCGCCCAAAGAGTGCACTTGAAAATACCGCTTTGGTGTGATATGCGTGAATTGTTTTCGATCACTTTGACATGGGACATGTTTGTTTCGAGAATACTGAATGTACTACTGCATGAGACAAGATAAAACATCAAATGGAAATCAGTTTTCTCACACATAACTTATGTACTATTTTCTTGTAACGAACGTGACGGAGATGAAGTGGTAACATACATTCAACTTTGCGGTTAATCTAGTTATGTGTGTAGCTTGATATCAGTCTAGCCTTCGTGAAGATTTGTAACATGCAGAATATCAATTTGGGGTAAGACCACATTAATGATCCATCTACCCAATGAGTGCACTTGAAAATACATTTTTCGTGTGATATGCGTGAATTTTTTTCGATCACTTTGACATGGGACATGTTTGTTTCGAGAATACTGAAAGTACTATTTCAATAGACAAGATGTAACATGAAATGGGAGTGCGTTTTCACACCCATAACTTAATTAGTATTTTCTTGTAACTTACGTGACGGAGATGAAAGGGTAACATTTATTCCCATTTGCGGTTAATCTAGTTATGTGTGTAGCTTGATATCAGTCTAGCTTTCGTGAAGATTTATAACATGCAGAATATAAATCTGGGGTAAGATCTCATTAATGATCCGTCCGCGAAAAGAGTGCACGAAAGGGTAACATACATTTCCCTTTGCGATTAATGTAGTTATGTGTGTAGCTTGATAAGAGTCTAGCCTTCGTGAAGATTTGTAATATGCAGGACATCAATTTGGGGTAAGACCACATTAATTATCCGTCCGCCCAAAGAGTGCACTTGAAAATTCCGTTTTGGTGTGATAAGCGTGAATTTTTTTCGATCACTTTGACATGGGACATGTTTGTTTCGTGAATACTGAATGTACTATTGCATTACACAAGATAATACATCAAATGGGAATGAGTTTTCACACCCATATCTTACGTACTACTTTCTTGTAACTTACGTGACGGAGATTTAACAAGATTTAACAAGATTGCCACCCAGATAATTAACTCTAGGTGGCAGGTGGACAAGGAAGCCCTTTGGCTTATCGAGAGTCCGACCCTTTTATCTATGTGTATCCCGCCCGTCTGAGGTATGTGTCGATTTTATTTTTAAACATATTCACGCTACTAGCACCCACACAATCAGCAGGTAATCTGTTCCATTCATTCCCAGTCCTTTGTGAAAATGAAAACTTTCTTATATCCAATCTACTCTGCTCCTTTGCCAATGTAAGTTCATGTCCTCTAGTCCTTCTATCTTTCTTAACTGAGAAAAAAATATTTCTATCAATATTTTCGTAACCCTTCAATATTTTAAACACTTCTATCTGATCTCCTCTCAATCTCCTGGTCTCTAGTGTTGTTAAACCGCATTTTTAGGCGTATTTCGTAACTAAGATCCCTCAGTTTTTGTATCATTTTAGTTGCTCTCCTCTGCACTCTTTCTAGCATATTTATGTCCTTCCTGCGGTATGGCCTCCACGCTTGAATACAATATTCTAAATGAGGCCTAACTATTGTTTTGTACAGCGGTATTATTAGCTCTTTTTCCTTATACGTTATGTTTCGCCTAATTAATCCAAGGATTTGATTTCCCTTTGAAGCTGCAATTCCGCACTGCTCTGAAACCTTCATATCAGCACTAATGGTTAAACCTAAGTCTTTTTCTTTTGGTAATTACACTTGGTACGAGGTACCCCCATTGTATATTCTACTTCTTCGTTCCCATGTCCTGTGTGGGAGGCATTTACATTTCCCAAGAACAGCATTTGCCACTTTTTAGACCATTTGATCAACCTGTCAAGATCATCTCGTAAATGCTGTCTATCTCCATCACTTTTAATCCTTCTAAACACTTTTGTATCATCCGCAAATTTCATTACCTTGCTTGTTATTTCATCATCCAAATCGTAGATATATACTAAGAATAATATAGGTCCTAATACTGATCCCTGTGGTACCCCATTCAATACCGATTTCCAGTTTGAAGCCTCCCCATCAACTTCTACACGTTGTCTTCTGTCAATCAGCCATTGTTCTATCCAGTTTATTATACCATTTCCTATGCCATGTGCCTTTAGTTTAAGCAGTAATCTTTGATGTGGTACTTTGTCGAAAGCTTTTTGAAAATCTAAGTAGACGATATCTACTGGTGATCCCTCATCTACCCACTAAGTGATGTCTTCCAAAAAACATAACATATTTGTTAAGCATGACCTCG
>JAHLWY010000456.1:0-80491 GCA_020002185.1 Paraescarpia echinospica
TCGTCTTTTTGACAAGGATCGTCTACGTTTCTGTGCTAATCCGCGCCTAACTCGATTAACCTATATCAAAAAGAATAGACGGAAAGAGGCACCACTCACACTAAATATCGGTCGAAAAGTGAAGCCAGGGCAATTAGTGGCCAACCGGCGGCTATCTAGAGAACTACGCAGCGGAGCTATCTTTTCAATGCTATAGCATTCCGACTTCACTCGCATTTATGATTTAAAAATAAAATATATTGGACGCAGATGCCCGCCGTATGTTGATGTCACGTCTGTAGGTGCCCGCCGTATGTTACACCTACTTACCTGTTTACATTTGCGACAACTTCAGGACTTTCTTATTTCTCACTCTTGAAGTTGTGAAGTTGTTGTTATTCATCTTCAAAAAAGCATGGAGGGAAATGTTGATGAATAAGTTCAACACATAATCTTTCAATGTGCACATTCCGGCAGGACAGACAAATGAGTCTTCGGGTGTTTCTTTGACGAGATGACGGCGCAGTCTACTCCGTACTTTATCCATATCTAGAGCGTGGCTTGTTTTCTAGAAAGCACGCTCCATGTTTTCAACTGTTGACGCTAGTTCCTTACTTGGTGTTGCAAGTCCGTATTTTGCATTCTCTAGCTGTTTTTAAGTAGCAGCACTTCTGTAGATGAACTTGTCGGTGAACCAATCAGGGTTTTCTGACATTGTTGACATACTTTGTCACGCAGTTTCCTGGCCATGTATCCTGCTATGTATGTCAAGGTGTTTTCTTCCTCAATGGAGAGGTTTTTCCACGCATATTTAACTCGCAAAGCCGAAAACGGAGACAAGTCAGTCAATGTGCTTGTGAGTTAGTTTAGGAGCCATACGCACACCATTTCTGGAATCGATAAGAAAAAAACTGACGAATGCAGCTCCCCTCAATGCTTTTCCCATCTGTTTTGAAGCCTGTTTTCTTGAGGTTGTTCCTCATGTTTTAGCAGATGAGGTGGGTCGTCCATGACATAGATCTCTCTCGTTGTGGAGTAAGAAAGGTTTAGCCGCACTGACTCCTAGAAGTACCTCAAGTGTCTTTCGATTATTCGACCCTTGGTTACATATGACCACTTTGAAGTCCAAACCAGTTCTGGTCAAACTGTCGACATACATTTCTAGAAGTGATTTCAGTGTGTCGCGACGGATTGGTCCGCTGGATAGAAAGTATCCAACAGTTTGTTTCCAAGATGTGAACAGACCACGACTCATAATCACCGTTGCGTGGTTTGCTACGAACATACTTCTTCCGAAATGTCCAAAGGCACATCTCGTCAAAAACCAAGGAACAAACATGGCTGTTTGGGGGAGGGCAGATATCTTTGTCTTCAACACCTCCAAAATATTGTTGTTGAAGCCAGGGAAAATCTCGATATTTTGCATGGCTTTTCGGAGTACTGTGATAGATGGCAAACTGAATACTTTGCGAGGAATCTTGTACGCCTTAGGACTTGCATGGAGCAGTGACAGTGCCAACGATTTGTCCTCTCGGCTTCCTGGGCGTCATCCGAATTTGGGTTGAAATAAAATAAATTCAGAGCAGAAACAAATGTTGCCAATTCATCGGTCAGATGCTGCTGTTTTTCTGCATGATTTTGTTTCCTTTTCTTGTTTCAGTTCTTTTTGTATGGGTCCTTTCGTGCTTTCAGACGACAGTAATTATGCCGCAATGTCTTAATCTTAGCATGCAGTGCAGCTTTCCCGTGTGAAGTCTGCATGTCTGGCTGTCCAGCTGACGTTTCCAAATCAACAGATGCTGAAGATGAACTTGATGGCAGGCAACATCCAGTCACATCTAAAAGTACAGGCACAAAGATGAATACACAATACGCATTTAATAAAAGACAAACACATATAAAACTATTAAACAAACATAAGATAAATGCTGTGATGGCTATTGTTCCTACGGGGCAATGACAAATAAAACAAGTTATTTCGTTTGTCTATCTTTCTCCTTCCTTCTCTGGACTCACAAGCTTATCTCTATTTTCACACCCTCTTTCTCCCTGCTCCCCCACTCCCACCCACCCTCCCTCCCACCCCTCGTCCCCACCCACTCTCTCCGGCTCTCTCACTTTTCCTCCATCCTTTTCTCCCCCTCTCTGTGTGCATGACTAAAACATTAGGCCATATCCACTAATCAAAATAAGCATCTCACAATGTACCTGCCATAACTTTGTGTGGCTGATATGTAAGCGGTTGCCTCCGTCGCTTGCTCGGTGACGGTCTCTGGTGAATGCAATCCTGGGCGGCTTATTTGGCACATCAAAGAGGGTGAACAGCACACCAGATTAATTACTTCTTTTGTTGGATATTCATGAATTGTGAATCTTCAAAATTATCTTGGCAGATGGAGCAATTCTTGTACAGGTATTCCGATGGCTTGCCAAGAAAATCCGCTCGTCTGCTAATTTGCACACATTTCTGGCATCTGTACACAGAAAATATTATTGAATTATTTTATATTCCAAATCGTAATGGATTCTTGTCCGTCTAAAACAGCGGCACCATTGTCAATACCCTCCTGTTCAAATGTAAGAACGAGCAGACAGAAACATCTCCAAGACGTTAGGTTACCAAGAGTTATTATAAAATATATATATGAACAAAACGTATTTACGTGGATACAAGTTGAAAATCATCGTATTTATAGTCGTAACGGATTCACGACCATTTCAAATAACGGCACCGTTTGTTGACATTCTCTTAACACCAGTCGATTATCTAGATTGTAGTTTATCACAAACGCCTTAAATATTGTACGTAAACTACAAAAACAACTTGCTAGTCTCTCTCTTCCTCCACCAATTGTTAAATATAGGTGAACATTCAATTCTTCTGAAGTCTAGTGTACGCATAGTCTGAGCGCGTTGAGCAAGTGAATTCTTCGATTTATTTCATCAGTTATAAAATATATAAAGAATGTCAACAGTGATGTATAACACAACCATGTTCAATTGTTTGTACCTTCCAGCATCTTGCGGAAACCAGTTTAGTTTAGTTAATGGCATCATCCCAAGCAAGTTGTAGTACTAAACTGTCCCTTTATTTTACTGAATCAGTTGTGCTTCGTGTCATTTGCTGTTTTCATCAGTCTTGATTGTAGGAACTAGACACACACCCAACGTCAAAGAGCAGTTCCATGAAACCCCAATAATTACCCTTCCTACCATTCTCAAGAGTTAACAGTATTATTCTAATTGGCACAAAACTAAAACACGTAAATCTGAAATGTCATAAGCTGGTTGGATGATGTGCCAATCAATAAGTAAAATAGTTACAATTTGTTGAAGATGTCGCATTTAACAATTTTCTCATCCTCTCATGTTACGGCATTTGTTTAGTATGCAGTGATAATGAAATATAAAATTGCACGACATTTAAGTGATATCTGAATAAAACTAATAAAATAAGTTATCCAATACTATACATTCAATGTTTTCAACATTTAACGAATCATAGCATAACATATAAACCAGAAATATTTGTACATTTTCACATTCCGAGTAGACCTGACCAATTTGAGATGACCCCTGTCATAGGTACCAGTCACATTCGAGATGACCTCTGTTGTAGGTGCCTGTCCCTTGTTCTATTATTCCCTTGGAATTCACTAAGAAGGTGAGGGCGTCTTCCGAGAGGTCTCCAAATGTCTTGAGGCCGAGGGGTTATTGTGGGGCAATGAGCACGCGTGTACATAGACAGTGTGCCGGCCTTTGTAAGGACAAATCTCGGATAAGTTAAGGATCAATTCGTCAAGAAACTACAGGAAGAAGGCTAAATCTTGAAGCTGACTAAGTTAAAATACGAGGTGTCATCTAGCTGGGGCTGTCGGAGGACAACGTCACTACGGAAACTTCAACATGTCTGATTATCTCAACACAGTGTTTGTTGATGAAAAAACAGGGAGCAACTTGTGCAGGTGCATGTACCTGTCATCAATGCCACATGTAATTCCAAACTAACTTCTCATGCAAACGATGCAAATTTGTTCTGAGATCCAGCCAGCATGGAGGTGCAGTATCTTTAGCAGACCCCATGCAAATTAGGAGGAATTTTTTGAAGTTCGTGAATGACTCCGCCGTTTACTATAATAATAATATATTTTATTTGGTATAGCGCCACATCCAGTACTGTTCGTGGCGCTTCACAACATATTAAAATACATAAAAATTGTAGAAATGCAAAGAATGTGTATATGTATGTTAATTTAAAATAAATATTAGTGGTAAAGAATAAAATAAACAAATACATACATATTGAATAATGTAGAATTTCTAAATAAAGAAGTAAATAAATAGTAGTTATTCATCAAAATTAAATAATATTAATAATAATCAATCTAGCACAATAACTATACAAAAATAATACTAATAAATAAATATATATATGATTAATAATAATAAATAATTTAGTAAAACATTTGATATAAAATAGTTTACGTGAGGAATGATGAATAATCATTATACGAATGCGATAACTAATTAAAATTGGTTTTAGTAGAGGGCAGTGTTCATCTAGAGTGACACTAATATGTAACGCAAAAGAAATGTGTCTTCACACGACATTTTAAGCTGAAGCTTATGCGGTTGAACATCTTCTCCTGGCCAAATCCATTCATATATTTATGTGAACACGAATTCTCGGCGTTATTCTCCACAAAGACGAAACTTCTAGTCCTGTCAAAAACTGCTCCCTGAATTGAGTCCATGATTTTGAAAAGGCTATCTCATTCCTTTAGTTTTTATATTTTATTATCAATTTGATGTACATTTTTATCGCATTAATACGATTATGTGTTATCGTTGAACTGAGTGTAGAATATTGTTTTTTTAGGGAGTGTATATATGTTATGTTAAAATGATGGGTGTACCCTGATGATCGTCTCAGACCTCAGGGGGTACGGGGGGAGAAACAGATTGGGAACCGCTGATGTACATTTATGTGAACAAAAACAGTTTAACAGTCTAACCGAAAAAACATTTATCGGGACATTTACTTTAAGAATTGGAACAATTCGGTGCGCAGCACCAAGTGGTGTTGTCGTGTCTCGTGTGTGTGCGTGTGCGTTCGTCAAGTCTGCATACTCCTATATCGTTAAGCTGCGTCAACATATATGGCCAGTTCGTGGATACCTCCTCCGTTATCCGAGATCTCGGATTCGTCATTGACACTGATCTATCGATGGCGTCACAAGTAGCGAACGTATGTCGCAACGCCTACTATCACCTGTAACAAATTGTAAAGATATAAGACTCTGTTACCACCAGTGCATGTAAGAGTCTGGTCCACGGACTGGTGACATCGCGATTTGACTATGGTAATGCGATGCTTTTCGGAATAAACGATCGTCACCTGCGCCGTCTGGAAATGGTTCAGCGGTCTACAGCTTGAATTGTCATGCGGATTCAGTGGCAGTCCGTGACGACAATACTGCGGAAACTACATTGGCTGCCTGTTAGGAGGCGTACTGAGTTTAAGATACTCGTCCTTGTGCACAGGGCATTATACGATGGTACGCCAGAGTACCTTGCGGCACTATTACACCAATATACCACGCCGTTCCCTACGCTCTGCAAGCAGGTTACTCTTGGAAGTTCCTAGAGTGAACTTAGAACGTTTTGGCCGCCGTGCATTTGCTTGCGCCGGCCCCACTCTGTGGAACAAACTTCACATGAAAATGCGCAACGGAAATCTCCCGCAATTTAAGAAACAACTAAAGACATTGTTCTTCTCCACTTAATAGGCTTTACATACCTGACATTGGACACATATTACATATTATCTTATAAGTTATTGTCACATTATCTTATTATTTATATCTTATTTATTATCATTGTAGTATTGATTATATTAGTGTTAATATTTCACATATTTAATAATACTTTTAACGAATGTAGATTAATTTGTAAGTATCTAGTTAAAATAATTTACACAGGGGAACATTCTACAGTTTTAACATGTTTTATCACTTTACCTGGACTAATTATAATTTTAAGCTATTTATAATTTAATAGGCTTGTACATTGTACACACCCGTGAACGGGGCAGCCATCCCGGATTTGACCGTGTCAAAATAAAGTTTTATTATTATATTTATTAATATACCTATTGGGGCATTCCATATCAAATAAATCAAGAATTTTTAGATGTCCGTCTTCAGTTTTGACGAAACTTGGTGTGTTGGTTTATGTTCATGAGTTTATGTTACGAACCAAATTATAGGTCAATCTGATCTTCCTTTCCAAAGATAGAGGTTATCAAAGTTTGACCCGACCTTGATACCTGACGACTTTCCATGTGTCATAAATCCTCTCCTAGGGGACCTACATATGTGATGTTGGTGTCATTTTAAAGGTCATAGAATTGTATATTTGTGTAGACAATGAACCACACAAACAATTTAAAAACATATTAAAAAAAATTCTTTGACCTGACCTAGCAAAAACACATAACCTCTGATTTCGCTGATTTTTGTAAATGTTGAAGCATTCATATTTAGCAATAATAAGTGAAAGTTTGATCTTGCGCATTTGAATACTTTAGGAGTTATGCAAATTTAAACGCATTTCTTACGTCACTTTAATGCTGTAAAATGGGAACTTAGTACAGTTGTAATGCTCTGTCAGTACACACATAGAGGCTGCTACCTCCCTAGAATTTGCTGTGTTTTGTTATCTCCATTATTCTCTACCGATTTAGATCATTATCTACATGTGTTGGTTTGAGGATATATACACAAGTGCTGCTAAGACAAGTGTTTCATATAGCAATATGTCTAGCAAAATGATGGAATATAAATCACTGTAATTAGAAGTTAGATTAAGATTTTAACATCGCACACACAATGCCATATATTCGGCACTTGCCAATCAAGGTACCATGTACATCAGCAGTTCCCAAACTGGGGAGCACATACCCCAAGGGGTACGCGAGAGGCATTCCAAGGGGTACGAGTAGTTATCTGAAAGTAAGGATTTCGCCATCTTATGTGCAATTCGTGCTCGCGCTTTGCTCCAAAGACTTATACTTTAAGGAAGAGTCCTTGTTCTATCATTCCCTTGGAATTTACAAAGGTGAGGAAGTCTTCCGAGAGGTCTCCAAATGTCTTGAGGCCGAGGGGTTATTGTGGGGCAGTGTGCGCGTGTGTGCATAGACAGTGCACCGCTCTACGTAGGAATAAATCTCGGATAAATTAAGGATCAATTCGTCAAGAAATTATATGAAGAAGGCTAAATCTTCAAGCTGACTAAGTTAAAATACGAGGTGTCATCATGAAGCTGGGGCTGTCGGAGGGCAACTGGTGTACATGTATGTGTTTTACCATAAAAACCACATATATCAAATGTTATTCTGATGTATCCACTAGCTGCAGGTCACATAGTATTTAAATACAATTATATTAAGTATACCAAGAGATACAGATGATTACCTTACAGCGATAGAAATAAGCCAGAATATTTACTTGTCCGCCGGACAAGTAAGTTTTGAAATCTACTTGTCCGCCAAAATATTTACTGAGTGTCAAGGGGAATCGAAGCTTCAGAAAAAATGTAAAAAGTCTGTCTTATTTTTATGACAACAACACAATGTTCCTGCTGTTTCGTTGCATGTACATCTGAGTGACTTGTGATCAAAGACACAATTTGATTTAGTCTGCAAATTTCTAAAATGCAAAATTATATTTGCAACTATTTTCCGGTCCATTATTATTCATAACGAATATTAAAAGTAAACATGTTACATGATGTATACCAATATTTTAGTGATGCTGATATGAATGCTTTTATTAATAACAAATAATTATTACGGTGATAGGAATGAGACAATTGTTTTCCTTGCTATTTGTTTTATAATGTTGCAAAAACTGTTTATGTTTAATATGGTAGATAATATATATATATATATATATATATATATATATAACATATAACACTGCTGTAAAATTTTGGCATCAGTTTATCATAGAAGATGCCACTCAAACAAGAACACGACCAATGCAAAGACAGGAAATGTTGTCACAAAAATTATAAGAAACTATATAATCTGATAATATTTTGTTCAACCTCTATGAACTTCAATATTAACAAAGTTCTGTATTTTACAAACGAAGATGATATTCAATTGATCATCAGCAAACAAACGCATATTTTTCCTAAATGTTATATTACCATTTCAATGATGATAAAACAGTTTTAACGGTGCCCGAATTACATTTACCAGGCGGAATATAATTTATAGATTTAGTTACTTAGTTACGTCGTAACGTTGCTGCCGCGCGCAGACGCAGCAGTTGGCGGAAGCCGACATGTCAACGGCTATTGGCGCCCCATCCCTGGCCGCGCGTCTTGCATAATTCGGTTTCGCAAACTCGCAATTTATGGTTAAAATAAAGGTTACATAGATACAACAACACTTCTAAAATTTCATTAATATTCCGTTTATCAACCAGCACCACAGATTTAGCGGAAATCCAGTTACAAGTTTTGAAAATTGTCACTGATCTGGATCGGCTAGCCTAACGAGTAATGTTCGATGACTGTCTTGGAAGACTGCCGAGTCCGCGTGGGTTAGGCATAATAATGGTTAAAACTATATAATTATTCAAATAACAGGTAGCGATACAAAGTCTACTATTTCCAAAGTTCATCAAATATGATCCGTGAGTGGAAGCAAGTTGTACGTCGGCGAAACTGAACGATTTACGATTGTGTGAAATACAGCCTCGATCAACGATGGCTGATGCGGAGTCTATCCTACGCGTATGACAGAGCTAGGTCGGTGCGCTCAGTGGATGACCCTGTTAACGCAGGCACTAAACTCGGTCGACGTACACTGGCCGCGGAATGACAAGACGCCGACACACTAACAACATTGGAACCCGCGCGATTGCTAGCGAACTTCATTTACGTTTGAATTTCCTCAAATAAAAAGTTTGCAATGTTGCACGCGTCAGTATTTATTGTAAATTTTCACTTGTCCACCGGATAACCATGTAGAGTCATTTTACTTGTCCGGGCGAAAAATCACTTGTCCCGGACAAACGGACAAGTGCTATTTCGAACGGTGCCTTATGTGCAGAGAATATGCAGAGAACAAAATACAAAACATTCTATGAGACCACCTCCATTTCCCTACTGAAAGATCATGTGATTAATTTAGTTCTTATTATATGATAAAACGTTTTGGCCGCCGTACATTTAATTGCTTGTGCTGGCCCCACTCTGTGGAACAAACATCCCATGAACATGCGCAACAGCAATCTCCCGCAATTTAAGAAACAACTATTAAACACTCTGTTCTTCTCCACTTAATGGGTTTTACATAACTGACATTGGACTTTTAACACACATATTACATATTATCTTATAAGTTATTGTCATAGTATCTTATTTATTAGTATTGTAGTATTGATGGTATTAGTGTTTTTCATATTTCACTGTACTTGAATGTTCTTTAATTTGTAAATATATATTTAAAATAATTTACACAGGGGAACATTCTACAGTTTTAACATATTTTATAGCGTATCGTTATTATTTTTATTACTTTATCACTTTACCTGGACTAATTATAATTTTAATTAAGCTATTTATAATTTAATATGCTTGTACATTGTACACACCCGTAAACGGGGCAGCCGTCCTGGATCAAAATAAAGTTTTATTATTATATTTATTAATATACCTAAGAATTAAGTAGTTCTTGGTAAGAAAAGATCATTCTTTTTATATAAAAGCTTACATAACTTGATGGAAGAGACACTACAAGTCGTGTTCTTTCTAAAATTGAAAGTAAAAATATATATACAGGTAAATCCCCCCTTGATGCACCCCAAAAACCTGCAGTTGCACTCCCTTGTCTTTGCCATAGCCATGCATAGACTTTGGGCTAGACTCGAGGCTCCCAAACCCCCACCTTCGCTGCACTAATCCTATCACCAGTCCCTACCTACTCATAAACTGGGGTTCCGGCGCCTATAAATAAAGATCATAATACAATTATGTTTTATGTAAACAGACGTTATGCCTACACAAATGACAGAGTGAATAGTAACACACAGTCACAGTCAGTGACAGAGACTGAGAGAGCACGACTTCACAGGTTCACTCAGCGTTCGAACCAGTGCCAAGCCAGACACCCACCCATTTTTGTTTTTATGGCAGCCCCAACACGGCCAACGTTGCCCTGACAACAACTAGTGCATTACTGCAAAGAAGGACTTAAAACGCATCACCATCTGGATAATGTTAACTGTCTTAGTCGTGTCCTAGGCTAGAATCTACTCGTGATGGTCTTCCATGGTTGCTGCCATCCTAGCATAACGTGACTTCTGTGACGCGTCGATCTCGTATTGATTCCAAGATCTTCTCTAGCCAATTAGTGGCGTTGTTCTCAAAGTAATATGTCGCCATCTGGCAAATAGTACAGTAATATAACTTATTGATAATACCGCCACCTATCATATTTTTGACGCTCCATGACGTGAGGCACCACTGTAATTAGTAGCTCACAACAGAGGCCTATACTGATCTCTACAGACTACTGACGCACACACACACACACACACAATGTTTATATATTATTTATTTCATCTAACATTTAAAATAGGTGGACTGATCTGAAATAACATTAATACAAATAACAATAAATAACCACACTTTGTCACACAGATTGACTTCAATTAATGTAACCACAAACACACAGACGACTGATTGTTTTATTCCTTTCAACAAATATCACAAATTCTTGCTAAACAGGTTTGATTACTGTTGCCATTTCAATAAGTAATGCTCACTCCTAACAAACTGTTGGTTGACATATCGGACTGACAAAATGTAAGCTGTTGTTGTAATAACATTTAAAGAAAACTGTCAAGATGATGAAATTTATCCATGTTGGATGCCCGAGTTATTAAATCACAGTGATTCTGTTGTATAACAACCATTGTGAAGTGATCTTCCAATCTCTGTCTTTTAATAGGCATATACACTATAAAGGCTATCAGATCAATTATACATGGATACTTTAGTTGGTTAATTATTTATTATCCTACTTTGTTTTAGTCTACAACTTTAAATGTAAACAGCACAAATTCCACCAATATGCACAGTTGTCATTCAACAATTACATCCAGTCATTTTAACAAACCACCCATACTCAGAATAAATAAATCATAAAAGGTAAGGCAGTATCCTGTCTGTAGGACTGCTCAGATCGCTTGACACGTCAATCCCTGGGATTAATCAATTACATTCAGTTTTAACAAACAACCCACACTCTGGATAAATAAACCATTACATGTAAAGGTAAGTTCTTAAATAGCACTGAATCCTGTCTCCTGGACTGCTCAAAGCGCTTTACACTTCACCCCTGGCAGACCTGTTCAATCGAACACCACCTCGCAAGCATTCAGCTTTCATTCGCTGCAATTACTGCGCAAAGAATATTTGTACCTAAGTATCCACCACTGTCTATAGCCAGGTTCTCACATATACAGCTGAGTAAACTGAAGCAACGTGGAGTGAACAAAATTGCCCAAGCTTTGAAACAGCAGCAAGAGGGTTTAAACAAAACCAGATTCTTTCGAATGAGTCTGATGTTCTAACCAATATGCCACCGTGCCCCATTACAACTGCCATGATTCAGGCATGTTTAGTCGTTCAAACCACACACATTCTGGATAAATAAACCATAACACAAGAACCCTTGATAATTGATCCTTCAAACCACACATTCTGGATAAATGAACCATAACACAAGAACCCTTGATAATTGATCCTCTTAGTTCTCATGTTCAGACCGAGTCAAAACTTCACCACTATATAGATTTAGTCCATTAAGTAACTTAAAAAAGTTGAGGGGTTGATGTTTATAAAAAAATTCATAACAATTGTCCTAACTATTTTTAAACATTCAACACCATATTTTAACACAATAATCAAGAAGTGTTATAAACAAAAATAGATTCATATTGAAAGCTTTAAGCCCAGATAATCAAAATCTTAAAATTGTTAATAAATCTTAAAATTGTTTTACAGGGTAACTATTTTCCAACATTCAAAACTTGACTCTATTTAATCAGACAATACATCAGGCTGAATTATGCCCTACTTTTTAAATATTGAGAAACTGAAACTTTTCAGCTGTCACAATTCAAAATATGAAAATTTGAGATAAAAACAAAACACAAATTATTTTTTTTATTTTTCATTTACATAACTTAATCAAAATTAATTATAATTTAATTAGGTAATAACCAGAAGCTGCTGTCAGATTAATAAAAAATAAGGTTGACAATTTGGAGTTACAGTTAAAAATGAAAGTTTAGAAAGTTAATATATCACAAAAAACTGTCAACTTTGTATTCAGTGTTGCAAACTTGACCAGATATTATCAAATTAATTATCTGGAAGTGGTGCTATGTAATGTAGAATGATCAGATTAGAGAAATAATGGGGTTTATGCTGTAATCACAACAGACACAGCAAGACACAAGAGGATCGATTGTCTCTAACAAACCATCATACATGCCAACTCATATGGTGTACCTGACACTCTGTAATGTTATGGTCTTATAACCCATCTTACAGATTGGTTTGTGGGTCTTATGGATTTCTGTTAGCAGGTCCATTTAGAGTTGGCATGCATGAACCACACAAATTCTGAATAAATAAACCTTCACTGCCACAATTCAAATAAATAATTATTATCAAAAATCAAACAAGTTAAGTCACATGAAGTTGATGCCTGGAGTCAAATGAACAAAAGTCCTTAACTTTGCCATTATAACTACATTTTTATCTTAATGTTATCCCTAAATGCATTGGTTCCATCGATTCAGGCATACAGTGTTATAACATATTGCATTTGATGCCAACATATCACTCCAGCCTGAGCCCCAACTGTAATTATATTTTCATAATTCAGCAAACTATTGTGAATGAAGTAAACACAAAACTAGTGTATCGATATAGAAATGATCACCTCTGAATAAATCTTATTTTTTGTAACCCGTATTAATGTAAGATGTTATTATCGAGCTGTTTTATTTGTTCCCAGGCATCACTTATGAAACAAACATGATTATACACTTTAAATAATGCACACAATAAACCACACAAACCTTGGATAACTAGTTCATAATTCAATTACAGTCACATTAGAGAATATAAAGGGTCTAATTTTACATATTAGAGAAAGTAAGATTTTGCATAAGAATCTTGTTAAGATAGAGTATACCCAAACAGTATGCCTGGGAATTAAAATACAAGTGTCAGTGTCTCATTTTTGTCATGGAAAGTACAGTATTTTTATGAATGTGGATAACTGGTTAATGTAATAAGTCACATAGTCACATTAAAGAAAATAATGGGTCTAATTTTATATATTAGAGAACATAAGAAACTGCTTGAGATGTACACAGCCAAAAAGTATGTGTGATGATTAAAGTACAAGTGCCAGTGTCTCACATTCTGGATTATTGTTGCACAATGTACATGGAACCAAATCAAACTATGTTATTCAAACTGTTTGTGAAATGACATCAAAATGTAAATAACCCTCCTAATAAAGACAGCTGATGGTGTGCTGTGAGTAATTCAACCATAAACCCCTATCAAACCACAAACACAAAAAAATGTAGCTTTCAACCAATCAGTGTGTGCAACACAACAAACTTAAGTTATATTCACAGATACCATCAGATTTCAATCAATTCAACATGAAGGTACACTGGTTGCAAAAAGCTGATTAAAACTACAGAAGAGTCAACGTTATAACTATGTCACTGATTCTTCTGGATAATTAATGCACCAATTTTGGTGATAGAAGCCGACATTTTAGAGCAATTATGTCGGTACTGCCATGTACTCATTTGTACAGCTGAGTGAATCTTGGCAACATGAAATTAACCAAATTGGCCAACCTTTGAAATGGATTGAGTGTTCAATGTTATGTACATTATGCTATCACGTACCACAAAGAGTAAAAATAACATGTCTAATGCAACAATCCAATCAATCAGAACATCTGATCATTATCACAGTCATGGTTCTAGATATCACAGCTGTACACGTCAAGTCCATAGATGCCAATCGCTAACCGATAATGATGTCCCTAGCAGTAGCTGGGCGGGATTCATCAGGACTATTCTGTTCCAGGTCATCATGCTTCCAGGAACTTTCAGGATGAGCGGTGCCAAGTTTCACGGCAGATCTATAACAATACAAACATTTACAATATAAACATGTACAATATAAACATGTACAATATAAACATGTACAATATAAATATGTACAATATAAACATGTACAATATAAACATGTACAATATAAACATGTACAATATAAACATGTACAATATAAACATGTACAATATAAACATGTATAATATAAACATGTACAATATAAACATGTACAATATAAACATGTACAATATAAACATGTACAATATAAACATGTACAATACGCCAATAAACAATTAGCTGTTCAATTTACTTAGGGTTCATACTTTGGGAATGCCCACATTCACATAGTTGATTTAGGTATAATATGAACGTAACATTGAATGTTTCTTCAGCTTAATTTATTTGAAACTTAAACATAATGCATAATAGTCCTCTATAGGTCTGTCTTGCACAAAGTTTTACTATTGCGATGGTATTACGATAGCTCTACCACTATTGCGATACTATCACGAGTGTCCGTGAATACACAGGGAAAGCCGTTCCAAATGATAATTTATGGTTGGCATCATCGCATCGCCTTGCAGGCTTTTGGCTGTAAATCATAGCTTTATCTAGACACCCATCCACCCATCTTTTGGATGGGTAAAGTTCGATTTTGGATGGGTAGAAATTATAATTTGGATGGGTAGAAATTTGATGAGCAAAAGAAAAGCTTATTTAATTTATTATTGACTGTGTACATTATGGTTTGGAAATATGTATCACACATATTCATGTATGGCATTTCTGTGTGCGTGTGTGTATGTGAGTGAGTGAGTGTGAGTGAGTATGAGTGAGTGTGTGAGTGAGTGAGTGAGTGAGTGAGTGAGTGAGAGAGTGTATGTGAATGAGTGAGTGAGAGAGAGACTGAGTGAGTGAGTGAGTGAGTGAGTGAGTGAGAGAGAGAGAGAGAGAGAGAGAGAGAGAGAGAGAGAGAGAGAGAGAGAGAGAGAGAGAGAGAGAGAGAGAGAGAGAGTATCGGGATAAAATACGACAGTATTTTTTAATAACACATTAACTAATATATACAATATTCACAAAATTGTCTACTCGAATACTATATTTCCAGGTGTATCTTCTCTGGCATGCATATAGTCTAGAGAGCTACTAAACATGTCAACACTTTACTTCCATCATAACTCTTAATGATCTGTAACTATGATTCACCAAAAAACATTTCATTAATAATTACTAACTCACAATATATTCCAAAGGACTTCAGGGCCTCTTGGCTCATTTTTTGTGTACTGGAGTTACTAGTGCTTGCAAGCCAGTCGTCAGGGAGTTTGCATGTGTTGTATGGTTGTTGGAAGTTGTGTGTGACAATAGGAGCTATTTCCACTGCAGTTTCTTTAAAAATTCTGGCTGGGAATTCATCTGGGCCAGTAGCTTTGTTTTGGTTTCGATTTTTCAGTTGCTTGATTACTCCAGCTATCCCGATTTCAAGAGTGGGCATATTAGATTTAACAAGATTGCCATCCAAAAAATTAACTCTAGATGGCAGGTGGACAAGGAAACCTTTTGGCTTATCAAGAGTCCAATACTTTTTTTTATCTATGTGTATCCCGCCTTTTAAGGTATGTATCGATTTTATTTTTAAACATATTCACGCTACTAGCACCAACACAATCAGGAGATAATCTGTTCCATTCATTAGGGTAAGAGGAAGGTGCTTGTTGGGGGATAGGGTACATTTCTTGGGTGAACTGGTTGTTCAGCGCCCTTGCTTTTGTTATGATCATTGATGACTGGTTGTTCGTTTACTTGCAGAGTGGGAATGCCAATGTTTTCTCGTGTTTGCTTTGATGAACGACCAGAATTGTTAGGGTTTTCAAGCTGTCTCCAATGTTGTTGTTTACGTAATCTTTGTAAGATTTGGCTGCAGCCTTAGTACATGTAGCTTGCTTTCCGAGTTCTTTAAACTTTTTCCAGTCATTATTAAGTCCAGTTTGTTTTCCTTTTTTGTGGCTTTTGTTGCATTTTCATTGCATTCTTATTATTTTCCGTATTATCCAGCAGAGGGGGTTGCTTTTGTGTTGCGACTAGGGATGGTATTGTTGATTAGTGTGGCAAGTTGTGTCCGAAAATAAATCCAGTTTGTGTTCGTGTCTCTTGAATTGGGGTCCATGTCAAAGTATTCTGTTGTTAATTGGGTTATGCTGTCTAAGTTTGCCCCAGTCTGCGGATTTGTATTGAAATACTTTGTGTGGTGGTTTCCTGTTGCGAACTGGGTTTAGGTTGACACTGTAGAATATGGCTTCATGATAACTAATGCCGGGAGTGGTGTGAGTGTTAATGATTATGGACGGATTTGAGGTGAGAATTAGGTCAAGGATATTGCCAGAATCGATTCGTGTGAGGTCATTCATCATGTTTTGTAAACCAAATTCACTCATTATTTCTAGTAGTTTGTTATGTTTGCTGGCAGTTCTATTGCTTGTGGTTTGTTGGTTGGGCCAGTTGATATCAGTAAGGTTAAAATCTCCTGCTATGACTACGTTAGGGGGAGTTTTTAGTGATCTGTATAGGTTCATCAATGATTCATGGAGCTTCGAGAGATTGGAGATGGTCATTGGGGGGTCGGTAATAGGATGCAAAGTATATGGATTTGTTTAATGCAAAGTGATTTTTGTCCATACTATTTCACAACTGGAGTTAAGGTTTGGAGGTGGTTCTGCAACAATGTCATCGCAAAAGGCTATAAGTATAAGTACTCCACTGAGATGGACATTTCTGTCCTTTCTGATAGCATCATAGTTTGGCGGTATAAATGAGTAGATGGGATAGTTTTCATCTATTTTGGTTTCGACTAGAAATATGATGTCGGGATTGTTTGATTGGATTGTTGCCTTTAGTTGGGTTGTCTTTTCAATGCTCTTGGTGCTGTTGGTGTTTATCAGAATACCACCGAGTGTGTTTCGTTTGGTTTTCCTGTCATTCAGGGGTTGATGCATTTCGGGGATTTGGTCCAAACACTGGATCTTGAGTTTCGGCTGTGATGGGCTGTATTTCATTATGGCTGTGGTGGATGAAAAGGTTTAGCTGTACAAATGTTTGTGTCTCTGAAAAAGGAATTTCAGAAGTTGACACTATCGTATTTGGGGCAAGCCCACAAGCATCATGAATTAATTAATCTTTTATATTCGATGTCATTTATTTTACAGCAGTGTGTGTGTATCCAGTTTTGGCAGTGGTCACATTGTGTTGCATGGTGGTCATTTAGGACTTCCCTGTAACAGATGCCACCGGGCGCTGAGCAATTGGAACAATGCCATAGTGTGTTTAGGTTTCTGTAGGTCTTATTGTAGTCATGTAGGGATATTCCAACACATTTGATGTGCTCTGTCCTGTTTCAGTCACTACACGATAGGCTGGGTCCATTAGATTTTAATTGTTTTTTTAGTTCTTTGGCCGAAGGTCCAAGGGACTATTGCCATCACTCTGCGTCCGCCGTCCGCCGTTAGCTGCCGTATCTCAGAAACCGTTCAGCAACTTTTTCTCAAATTTTGCATAGACATATCTTAGGGCACTGTCACTATGCACAAGAAATCTGTATTTGATTGAATCATTTTAAGGGCTCCCTAGGGCCTCCAAGGACCCCAAAACTTGTAAAAATGTAACATTTTGCCTATTTTTTCAAAAGCTGTTCAGCAACTTTTTTTCTAATTTTGCATAGATGTATCTTAGGGTGCTGCCACTATATACAAGAAATCTGTATTTGATTGAATCATTCTAAGGGGCCCCCAAAGTGCAAAAGTTTTACATTATCTATGATGTGGTTTTGAGAAGAGCCCTTGAGACCACCCCCAACAGTAGACGTGTATTGTGCCACAAAGTCAACAGCTGTGACTAATCTCTACAGCCTAGTCCATTGAGACCTTGACTAATCTTTAATTGGTCACAGCACCCAGGCAGAGTAGACACACTTGACCCCTGTTAGACTGAACAGTTGCCTAACACTTTTAAACTGTATCTTCAAAACTATTGATTTTCTATAATTGCAAGTTGTGTTTATTTTGATGTTCATTTAATTATTATAAAATGGTGTGACTGTGGTGTCTATTGGTTAAAGATGTATTGTCTGTAGAAACCTGTAGGTGACAAACGTAGAAAATTAATATTCTGTCACCTGTAGAGTGAAATATCCTACACTTTATTTATATCAAATGCATTCTACTGTTCTGTTTACGCTTGCCATGCCTTGTTTAGACATGGTACTGTGTAAATCAATTGTATCAATATAGACTAATAATAACAGATTCACAATATATTTGACACCTGAAACAACCAAATGTCAACCATTAGAAGAGTTGACATAGTTCCGCTATACACAAGCAAGAAATCTATATTTGACTGAATCATTCTAGTGTCGTCAGCATATAGTAGAACATACATTTTCTACATCATCACTAAGGTTGTTGTAAATTTAACCAGCTGCCATGTCAAGTCCGTTATAATTGTGACTAACCGTGTTCAAAATTATTCAGGTAGATAGCAAATAACAAAGGACACAAGTTTTCTCCTTGCCATACCTCTACACATGAGAAGAAGGCTGACACAGCCTAGCCCTCATTTATACATGATTTAGCATTTTTGTACATGTTGTATACAACTTTCAACACAATACCATTAATACAGCATGAAATTATCTTAGACCACAGGGAGGACCGGTCTACTAAATCAAATGTTTCTTATAATCGATGAAGGCACAATAAAGCCTTTTGCGTCGAGACTAATACAATTCAACCAATACCCCTAGTTGAACACTGCCTGTTCTTCACCTATTACATTCGCTTTGTTTAGGTATGTGGTCAGTCTGGTGTTCTGAACAATCACTAAGGATTAATGAACACTTGTGCAGAATGTCACCCACTTGGCAGGTTTAATTGATCTATTCAGCAATGATGACACTGCTTAGGCCTCACTGTGGACACTGTCACTCACAGTGTTGTGTATTGTCTTAGTTGGTGCATTGAGCTAATCTACTTGACCATGAATCAGTGGTGGCTCTGGTTGTGTTTTACACACAGCTGTGGAGCTAAGATTCTCTGCCTGCTATTGTTTTATGGAAACTGTGACTAATCTGTAATTGGTCACTGGCAGTAGCTTGTGTCAACAGACAGCATTAAGCCACTAGACCACTGTTAAACTGGACAGTTGCCTGTAGGTTTTAAACTGTGTCAAACAGTGAGTCTACCTTTTGCTCTCAGATAATCTGTCCTCTTAGTTTTACACATGAAGACATAATCTGGCATAACTTGATACGTCTTTGTAGCAGTACATTTGAACTTCCAGTGTATCATTGCAACATAACATACATATTACATACTGTGTGCCACATTTGAATGTTGTGCATGTAATGTTTCCATGCAATCCATTTGCATATATAATGTAAAACTTAAACAGCCGTTTTCTTCATTTTCACTTTTTGATCCCTACCATGTTCAATGCTCCATAACTTTGCCAATTTTTGTAGCAGTCATATTTTTTTGAAACCGTGTAAAGCCCCCTACCAAACCTTTACAAGGATGTAAGAAAACAATGTTATAATTTTTCCGACTTATCACTCATTTGGTCAGCCGGGGTCACATATAGACGTATTACTCCAAAGGACTTCAGGGCCACTTGGCCCATTTTTTATGTGTGACATTTAGTAGGGCCTGAGTTTACTTGGACATCTCCTGACAGTACGATGCATAGCAGAAGAGTGAGTTTAGTTGTCGTCCCGTCTGTCCTGGGTCTGTGTGGTGGTGGAATGACCAATAGTCCGGTAGAGCTGCTGGATTTAAGACATTTTAGGTGTGCAATAGTTTTCCAGATAGGACTGTAAATGTAGTGGGTTGTGGCAGAGTTGGTATGTTGTCTGGGTTGTGGCAGAGTTGGTATGTTGTCTGGGTTGTGGCAGAGTTGATATGTTGTCTGGGTTGTGGCAGAGTTGATATGTTGTCTGGGTTGTGGCAGAGTTGGTATGTTGTCTGGGTTGTGGCAGAGTTGGTATGTTGTCTGGGTTGTGGCAGAGTTGGTATGTTGTCTGGGTTGTGGCAGAGTTGGTATGTTGTCTGGGTTTGGTGACAACATTGTAGTTCTCATTGTAGTTATTTTGAAAGCGGTTAAGTTGAAAGTTCTCAGATTCGGAATTGTTAAGAATTCTAAAGGTGATTTGCAAACATGCAAGCATGAACATTGTATATTTAAAAGTGCATCTTGAATTAATATGATGCATGGAACCTGCCATGATTCTGCTTTGCGTGGTGATGGTTATAAAAAGTATATATTTACATGTGTGTATGTTGAACCAGTTCACACTGGTTCATGAGTCAAACTGAAACTGAGCTAACACGATATTTGGCAGATACTTCCCTGTGTGCAGTCTATGCACTCACTTATTGGTACACAGTTTATTGTGTATCGGTACCACCTGGGGTCATAAATGCCTCTGACTCATGACTTATTAGTCGGCCAACAAACTGCATATCCTGATTCCTTGTAACTAGATAATTTCCATTTAAGAAATTTTGGTATTCTTTTGAAAAGTATATGTATACGAAACGGTAACCTAGGCTAAACAACAGCCTTAATGCTTAGTAACATTCGGACAAGTTAAGCGACCTCTAACATAACTTTTAAAACTCATTACTGTGAGTTTAACATCAGTGATCTGGAAAAAAGTTTAATTAAAGATCATAAGGTGGATTTCCTTGTTAACCATTAAATGATAAACCCAATTTAACATGCGTTCTTAAAAGCGAGGTCATGCTTAACAAATATGTTGTGTTTCTGGGAAGACATCACTTAGTTGGTTGATGAGGCATCACCAGTAGATGTTATCTATTTCGACAAAGTGCCACATCAAAGATTATTGCTTAATTAAATTAATAGCTGAATGCATAATAAACTGGATAGAAAAATGGTTCAATATCAATGATTTACATGATGACATCGCAAGCAATTAAGGTGCTGAAATTTGTGGACGATATGATGTAGCAGATGTTGTTCAATTTTGGGAAATGTAAATGCCTTCACACAGGACATGGAAACGAAGATGTACAATATATAATGGGGATATGGTTCTAAGTACTACAGTAATAGAAAAGGTTTAGGATTAACAATTAATGCTAATATGAAGGTTTCTGAGCAGTGTAGGATTGCAGCTTCAAAGTGATATAAACTTATTTGTTAATTGGTAGAAATGTAACGCATCGTATTGTGTCCAGTAGATATGCACTGCCTAACAGATGTGCACCACTCTATTACAGAAGTGAAACCATGACTGAAAACAGATTTTCAGCAGTGAATACATGTGCATTTCAGAAACACTAAATACATTAATACCATCACTAATGCACACCTTTTGGACAATTTCTAGATAACAATTCCTTTTACCTTTAGCTGTTTAGATGGCATGAATAAAATGATTCCAGAAGTGAGAGACCTTAGTTACGAAATGAAGTGTTTCAGGGCAAAATGCGATATATAAATTTTCTTTGTTTTCATAAAAAATAACTTTTGTGCTTCATCCTCAAAGTTTAAATAACAACTTGTAAAGTAAATTGATATAGATTTAGAGTCAACAATTATGGAGAATATTAACAGTGGCAATCTCTGAAATATTTGTTGCACATTTGTTTTATGCAAAACATGATTTTAAATGTTTTTGTTATCAAAATGCTGTATATTTGACTAACATTCTTATGAGCTCATAACCCAGATTTTGCTCTTTTTGTATACTGAAAACTCTCAAAAGCAGAACTTGCCAGTGTGACTCATCACTCTCTTAACACGTGCTAAGATGGGTGAGCGGGCTCGAGATGTGAATGGACACAGAAAAAGGTGGATGGAACTGGGTGCCTCTGAAGACACACTTACAATGCTCCAAAATGTAAATACGTAGATTATTTATATATAAAAAACATGTACCGGTAAGAGGCAGAAATATTACCTTATAAATGCACAACTCATCAGTACCTTTGCAACTAAACAGTTTACACCAAGTACGTCTCGCGTAAGACCGTACTCTACGTGCTCGTACTCGTCTCAATCTTCGTTTCACACGCACTTCTTGACCAGATGTCTCAACTTCATCTGCAAGAAGAAACAATTCTTTTGAAAGAACCATTATTATGATTTTAAACTGTTTTTTTTGCATTTCTGCAGGTGCTGTTCTGAGAGTGCCTACAACTCTGATCTATATTACATTTGACTCGATCAGTGTACGACTCTGACTGGGAGCTGGGGCACTCCTACACCATGCCTTAGTGGACACTGTGTGTACGACACAAAGCAGACTAGTATATTTATGACTGACATTGCAGTTATGTTGAGCAATCCATATCTGATGATATGGGTCATTCCCTGCATTTTTAATTATTGCTAGCCTGAAGGCCCGACGGAAAACAAACGATAAAAAGTAGGTGTATCAGAATTTACTTAATTTTAGTAACTGATTAAATGACCATATTTTAGTATGTCTAGAGAAAATTTAGCAATTTCATGCTTTTATAATGAGAAGTTTACAATCAACAAACCTGAAATTTGCTAAATGTGTAGACACTGATGCAGATTATTTAAGAATTTAACAATGTCAGAGAACAATAGGATAGTGGCTTTACAACATTCACAATGTCGTGCATCGTCCATCATCAGATAAACAACATATTAAGATGTCAGCATGGTGTACTGCCATATTTATTTACAATAATGTTTGGTAAATTTTATAGTGTTTTAGAAAACGCCATTTGCCTCAATGAAAATTGAGGCAAACAGCATTTTTGCAGCTGTTTTGAACAGAGCTTTTTTCTGGAATCTTGGATTGGTTGTTAACGTATTTAGAGTAGATGTAAATAATTATGACTACTGAGTAAATTAATCACTGAAGTTTAGCAATATTCAGAATTGAAAAATCACAGAAAAACAAGCTTCACAAAGTCACCACTGTTATATCTAATTTTTTTAATTAGTTTATTAAACTTAGATGATCATGTCTCATTCTGCTCTCATGCCAACAGTGAAATTTTATAGTAAATAGTCATACTTACAT
Organism: Paraescarpia echinospica; assembly: GCA_020002185.1. Lineage (NCBI taxonomy): Eukaryota > Metazoa > Annelida > Polychaeta > Sabellida > Siboglinidae > Paraescarpia > Paraescarpia echinospica. The sequence goes on from JAHLWY010000456.1 coordinate 23,287, forward strand.
ACTTCTCTTGGTACGCAACATATTACTATAAATGTACCTATGCATTTTAATTGTGGTCCGGTCCAGTAACCCTCGCTGTCACACAGACGGTAAGAAATGCCTTCATGCTTTCTGCACCTGAAATAAAGCATTATTTTGGAAAAGACAATACACAGTTATATAAATTCCAGACAGTCGTTGATATTCAGCTAGTTTCTCAGACAAGTTTGAAGTTGAGCTTATTTTCTATCACTGAACTCAAAATGGAAAAGAATTGCTTGGTACAACCAGTGACAGATTTGTAGATTACAATATTATATTCACAATGACGTAGAATAACTTTAAATTCTGTGGTTGCAACTTCAGGTACAGCCTTTAAAAAAAACTGAGCATACCAACAATAAACTTTATAAAGGCAACATCCCAATCCAAGTCAACCCAGTACATGTCAATATTTAACAATTTTTTATTTCAACTATATGACACGATACGATATGTATCGCGTTACAACTTACAGAAGTCACGATACAGTAACAATACGTACACGTGTAATTGTTATTCATTATACAGATATAACATCTAAATTTCGTGACTTTATCAACTCAATCGTACATCTATAAGGAGTCAGGACCAGGCCCCGACGTCGAAGACAACAGCGAGTGATCGAACAAATTTGGCCATTTTGCCTCTTGGAACAGTATCCAAGTAATTAGGAATGTTTCCTGGTACTTTTGCAGTTTAGGCCCGCACCTCGAAAAAAACATGAAAACGGTCACCTACAGTCACCAAACTTCATATCACGTATCCTCAACACCTATTCTACACATATACAGTTGTCACGTGATCAAACAATTAAATTTTCTGTCTTATCGACCAAAATGTGCAAGAAATTTACTAGTTTTTGCGTGTATTTATCAGTTACACCGGATACCCCGGTAGGTGGCGCCACTTTATGGTTAACTCCAGCTGTGGGGATATATCACAATTCATATTAACGCAATGCAACAAGTCAACAACAGATATGGTAGAATATGGCCAGAATAACCTTCTGACGGTTATTTATTTCTCACCAGATTAATAAATGAGTTATAACATGCAAATATTTACAAACAAATGTGGGCCATTTGAGGTCTTAAACATTGCCCCGTTTACATAGCCTATACATTCTAAATAAAAGGCCCACGTTATAAAGCACTATATTAAAATCATGGTAGATAATACATAAAAACCTCTCAAAAAGATGTCTCACAAACATTTCGACAACTAAAACTACTACTTATAAAACATACTAAAGAGAGCTGGGGCCATTCCGCCCCACATGTAATTTATCCTACTAATTACTACATTTACCGCTCTAAAAACCCTGCGTACACTGTTACAATATACCAGTAATGAGGAGAAAAGCCTTCTGGCAAAAACCTCGTGTACAATATATGAGCAGGAAAAAGCATCACAGAAAAACTACATATACCATATCATACACATGTATTCACATACAAATCATGAGAACAGGGAATCCCACACTAATTACTGGTAGGAGGGGAGAGAGGTGGACTAAAAATGACGCCGAATTCTGAACAAGTTCGCACAACCGAGATGTGAATATGGCCGCCGCTGGGACCGCTCTGGCCTTTTATAATCTGAATCTGCACGACAGGACTTCTTTTCATTGTATTCGTACGCTAAAGCGCGGGAAAACCTGTTACCATTCAAATGTTGGACTCTTGACCTTTCCGGTACCGTGTCCATCTGTTTACCTAGCATGACTTTGTGCTGACTTGATTGCCTCGCATAAAAATCATTATGCAATGTATTTGCATAACCCAATTTCAATAATAATAATTGTAAACCAGGGTGCTTGTCGTCACTGTATCTCAGTCACAAGTGATGGCAATAGTCCCTTGGATTTTCGGCCAAAGGACTAAAAACGGGTGAAATCAATAAGTATAAATCGGCGTGGCAATCCACACTCAGTGTTGAGCGTAGGCTGCCAAACGGCCAATAAGTTGGGAGATGTATTGTGTGCATACGCACCACCTCGCTAAGGTAAAAGAGTTTCACTTGTGGGAAACCAGTTCCGTTTGAGGTTTAAATGGCGGGTGCAGTATGATGTCTCAAGAGAGGTTTTTGGGAGCCTGCAACTGCATGGTTGATAAAATAATACACCTCCAAAATCATTATGAGTCTGATTTGGTTGTAATCTGTAGTTCCACAAGGACAGCACTTCCACGCCATCATAGAAAGCTGTGAATACAATAACATATACGGTTTAAACTTTATGTGGATGAAGGCGAAATGTCGAAAAAAGCGAGTGTGTCAAATTCGGGAAGGATCCATTCCAGGACACCCACATCAGAATGGTTTATCAAGTTTGACCAGCTACACGAACATGGTGGACTGCAGCTATCAGAAGAAACAACAACACACGGTTCTTTTCAGAGCCGACCAACACTTTGCAAAATATATTGAGACATGAGGGTTTATTCATAAGTATAAGTTCTCCAAACATTTACCAATTCATCTTTAAAAAGGGCACATTGTCACGTAACACATCAATTAGAAATTTACAAACAACTTAACATTATCATGTTTTACCAATAAATACAATGATCTGCCAAATACTATTTCATACAACGGTTTTCATGATCATTAATAAATGTCAATAGTATAATAAAGTAGTTTAATATAGCTTTTTTTTAATCCACATAACAAAATCTCTAATATTGTTAACATGTAAAATATTAACAACAAGAATAATTTATAATAAATAAAATATTGTATGGTTTCACAACAATTACAAAGAACATATTTCCGAAAGGAAGCTCCATGGCCTAATGCCCACCTAAATACGTTATTTTAAGATTATAACTAGAAAGGATCAGAAGTAAATCCTATAAAATATTTATCAAGACCTATAAACAGTCTTTCATATTGCTGATATTATTGATGTTAAAAATTGTTGAACCATTCAGTAATTGCATGGCATATTAACTACACTTTTTAATTCACCTGTCACTGTTTATAATAAAGCTCACCTATTATTTTCACAAAATAAAACAATATTTTGCTTGCAAAATAAATGTTTATAAAACACCAAACATATATGTATCATAACTGACGAATTGCCTCTAATAAACAATATTAAAATGCACCAGTATTTACACAAACCAATAGTCGTAATAAACCCCCACTTGCTGTCAACACTGAATTTAAGGTAATCTTATTTAATTAAATATCGCATATTTTATTGACTTTATTTTACAATATTATTGAAATATGACTTGTGATATTGTTTACAGTTAGCGAGGAAAGGGAGCACTGCGCTTGCGCACGCAGAATAAGCCAATGAGAGGACCTGTATCAGTCACGAGGCCAGCGGCAAACAACTTTTGTTTACATATAGGCAGTTGGCTAAAGTTGATGTAAACGGGGAATTCCCGTGCCATGTTTGGGCTTTCCCGTAGTACCAGATATGTCCATCCTCGGTTGAGGGATATCCCCAAGAATGCAACGGGAACACGTTTTACGGAATTCATGCATGAAATGTTATGTACACTTTATATAAAGGTTCTAATAGGTACTAAATATTAATATAATATTAATGATAATACAATTTATTTCTAGAGCGCCTGATAAATCAGATTGCTGATTACTCTTTCTAAAAAAGTTCTAATAGGTACTAAATATTAATATAAGTGAGAAAAACCATTGCCAATCGGTAGAAAAGACATTAAAGTATCATTTGGAGTTAGAAAGTCAAAATTGTTTTAAAAAATCACCATGCAATGTAAAAACAGTTCAATCAAGTTCGTGGACGTCCGACTCATTCCGTTAGAACTCGACACATATATTATATCAATTAGGGCCGGAACGATAAACCAGTGTCATATATGGACTTCTTATAGGTGTGACTCCAACCATTCGCTTGGATTGAATTGAAAAAAATGGCAACACACAAGCTTTAGTTTGGTGATTTAGGCATTGAACAAAATCAGTTGTTCAGTTTGTTTCATAAATGAGCAGGTTTCTGTCACTACTTTTGCATACTTATATAGTACATGTTGAACTATATGGCATAAAATGGTTGTGCGTCATATATGCTTTAATTTTTTACCATAACGGTTTTTGCTTCCTCGTTTCACATACACTTATTTTTTCCACTTTTCTGGAATGCTAACTTTAGTATTAGCAACGTGTAGTGAAATGCTGCGAACTAGTCAATGATTCCTTAAGTAATTTTAAGTTTAACACTACCACTACCAGAATTTCATCATTCAACAACCGGTGAACTACAAATACTGTAGCTGTAATAAATAGTTAATTAAAATAATCCTTCAGCCTGGTTCAGCTAAAACACCATCGTTTTGTTTGTCTCACTTGAGTATGCAGCGACTGATCGAGCAGTCAGACTGCTGTAATCAACTATGTACCGCCTACTCGATCATGATATCACCGCAACACACTTCAGACATGGGCCTGTGTAGTTGTTGTTCAGTATCATTAGTTCATTCCTGATGAAGAAATGTGCATTTGTTGTTGTATCATTCTAGTCAGTGTTGTCTGTATATATCAGTGATAGAAATATCAGCCATAATTTTTATTTGTTTGCCGGACAAGTCATATATATACAATTATATATATATAATATCTTTATATCACTGATATCTTCACCATTATACTACATCATGGATACCAGAATGTAACACAAACTCATTTACGGCAACGAGAACTCATCTACGACAAAATGGATGCCAGAAAGTCTGCAGGCACGTTTTAAATTTTCTGTCCGATTTTTTTGAACATGTTACGTACCCCCTTGTCTCAAATTGTCTCATTACGTACGCAGTCAGAATGTTTAAAACATTGTTCACTGTGTTTAGATAAAATGTAGCCATTATTTCTTTGTAAAATATATAAATTTTTCGACTTGATTCGGCCCCGACGATCCGCATGTTCATGTGTGGCATAACTGCTGGATCAGACCTAACTGGAACATTTTCGTTATTTTGCTTTTCCTCTTTTTTTAGGAATAATCCTAAATTACTTATTAGAAATTATCCACGCCTTGTAGGCGATATTTTATCTCAATAATATATAATTTGAACTGCATTCCGACTCCTTTTGCCGATGACATTGGTCATTACCTACCGATGTCGGGCGCTGAGGATGTACGTCACTAGACCACCCCAACTCTTGGTGACATTGAAGAGTAATCTATACCTTCAGCCATATAACAATATTCCTCAGCGGTGATGACACATTTACTAGTCGTGATCCCACTTTCTCATGCAGTATTTGTTTGGAGTTTGTTTATTTTTTATTTAAGACTTTAATTACACTACTCAGTCTACTGTTTGTTTTATGTAGGCATCTACTGCTTGGTACATTATTGTTAAGTTAACTATACATTAGTTAGTGTTAATTTACTAATCACTGATACTCACAATGGTATTCCCAATAAGGTAATGCACAATCCTGCCTTTATTTTAACATATACCTTAATTTTAGCAGCATCCTTACCTGGCCTGTCACATACATCCTCATGTGCAAAGCAACAATGCAAGACAAGGGAAGATTAAAAAAGGCCAACTTATTAATGACATTTTAGTTTTATTCATTTACGTACGTTGTATATATCGTATACAACAGCAAGCATGCTGGCCCCAATAGTATTGCTAAACAATACCTACAAGTCCTAGACGTATTATAGTATATTAATACTGGAGTAACTTGTTTCAGATCACGCATACAGAACCGTTGGGAGTGCGATACATTGAAGTGGGACTGGGACCGCAAGATCTTTTCCGTGCCACCGAATACACTCATAAAATCTTGGAGAAGACATCGCCCAGCAGCTGGGGGAGCTGATCCCAGTGCCTAAAGGATCTAGGTTTTACTATCGGTTTGATTTGTAGATCTACAAATCAAACTGATACTAAAGCCTTAGACTGTGTTTTGTTGATTCCTTTATGCATTCAAAGGATCTAGAAGCTCTGTACCTTACATTTTTACAATAAACGCTGCATTTTTTTCCATAAAGATTCTTTCTTCCGTTAATGTATCAACTGGTGAAGTTTTTTTGATCAATTGGTGAAGTTTTTTCTGCTGCTCCCATCCCATCCAATTGAAGTTGGAAGACTGCTGCTCCCATCAGTCTTCCAACTTCAATTGGTTCCAGCACAGAAGGTTTGTTTTGATTTGTTTTAATCAAAATTAGAGGTATTAAACAAAATCTTACAAAAATGTGCATGTTACATACTGCCTTCATACACTAAGCCTACTCTGTATGGTACAGCAGGATATTACCTTGCCAGAAATTTAGTTTAGCTATAAGGCTCTTGGGTTACATTAGCTTCTAGCTGGTTCCCATCTACGTACCTCTGGTAGTGACCACAGACCAAACTTAGATTTTTGTCCATGTCACCTAATGCCCTCGACCAGCATAGAATATCTAGTTATCATTATTTTTTTAATGGATTTCAACACATTTCCTGCGTATCTAATACATGACTCTTGCTGGTTCTCAAGTGACCCCGGGTAAGTCTAATCAGGATGTCATGGTCATATTGACCTTAATTTGTGTCCATGTTATATACTACCTTTGAGATTAACTTCATGTTGTCATCTCTTGACCGTGAGGATTGTTATCCAGGCCTCGATAGCAGTTATGCACAGTTACCTCCTCCTTCAGAATGTAAGCATTTTGAATCAAAATTATGCATTTGAATTTTTAAGTCTGATATCCCATTTTTGTGTACCAGTACTGTGTTCTTGCCCATATATATATATATATATATGTATATATATATACATATATATATATAATTATATATATATATCAGTGATAACTAATGGTGGTTATGATATATCTTCATGTACCTGTTGTAATATTTACCTAGGCAGTCTGGCCTAGCTGGATGTAAAGGATGCCATACAGTTGCTCCAGGATCTGATGACAGCAAGTGTGATTCGATTTCCATTTGATTGTCCCGTATACATGCTATGACACCGCAAGGAATAACAAATTATATTTTGAAGTGATATCGATTGCGATAACAATGTTCTTGACCATTACTAATGGTAGTGACGATATCTCTTCATGTATACCCAACACATTTGCAGTTGAATATTCAGGGGAAATGATGAATTCACTTTGAGCTGCAGGGTAACTATGAATGGTTTGGTCCAAATTAACTGACTGTTATATGCAATGGCCAGGTTACCATTATGGACAGATGGCCATTAAAGCAGGTTTTTATGTAGTATCAAAGTGGCTTACTTGATGGAACAAACTGTTCCGGGTGGGACAAACTTGAGTTCCAAGTGATGTATAACAGTGTCATCACTGTTGAAACATCTCTCAACCAGCATATCTTGTCTCAGCGTCTCGACTGAGCAACTCATGGCCACCAGTCTTGACGAAACAGCACCATTCTGAAAAAGCAATGTTCTATCAGTAATTGGATACATTGTAAAATGTTTCACATCTTTCAAAATTCTATTTTTTCTCACTTCTCAACAGTTTTCTGCTTTTATTCAGGGGTCACTCACCAGGGTTGTGATAATTAAGGCCAGTTTACATAAACAACTAGTTGTTCATTAGTTGGCTAATTCGCTGTAGCCCAACTAATCTGACAACTAGTAGCTCATACAAACAGCAGCTTACTGGTAGGCACGATTTGTCAGGACGACTGAGTCGGCCGAACTGGGGCTAGGCCCAATTCCACTGACTAGTCACTGCGAATCATTCCTAACTAGCTAATCGCCACATCATACAGTGAAAGGTCACGGCGGGTTCATGAAAAAGAGAAGAGAACATCCACCATTTTTTCTTAATGAAATTTCGAAGTTGATCAAATAAACGAACATAATGATAATGTGTGTAAGTGAAAATTTCTGGAATCTATCTACACTGACATAACCAAACAGTGACGAGTAGTAAAAGACAAGGGTGTCTTTCGCTCCACAAGGTAACAGGTGTTCTAGATTTTACGTATATTTATTTTGATATTTGCGGCTATCCCGAGTCCCACTTACTAGTACAAGTTGATACAGTTTTATCGGCAATACCATTTTTTATACCCTGCTGATACTTACTGGCAGAACCCTGAGCTTGTTTGCTATAATAATTGAACAAGAATTAATGTAGTTGGTAACGGTCATTTAATAATTGTAACCAACAGGAACAAACCAAATACATCACTCGATGAGATAAAGCTTAAGCGCTAAACAACTGTTACTATCATCGAGGTACTACAAACAATTATTAAATGACAAATCAGATTAGCAAAGGTGGGGTGGTAATTTTCCCCCACCTGGCCTCCTGCATTTGAGGCCCAACCCCACCCCAGGGCTATCATTTGGGTGGACTGAGTTCGTTTTGGATGGGTAGAAATTTGAACAAAAAACCCTTGTATATATATATATATATATAATATCATGTCAATAAAGTAAAAAAGTTCACAGATACCTCCTTGATGGAAGCGCCGCTCACTCCCGTAGTCAACATCAGCCATAATGTTGCCCACATCAAAGCGGGTCTCATCTTGAAGACCGGTGCTGAAATAGGAAAATATCGGACATCAGAAGAAGAAATGGAAAAGTATATTGAGAGTAACTTATTATTTGCGTAAACATGGTTGGATTATGCCCACTACAAGTTTTGCACCAATATTATTGTTTTTTTCTTCATAATACAAGTATATTAATCATTATATATAACACAGCATCTTTGCGTCTGTGCAGAATAAATTCATAATCACAATTAAAGGGAATAAACCCCCCTACGGTTTGAATTCATATTATGTTAAATCCTGTTATATATTTTAATTTCCACCAAGAAAAAAGTAATCAGAGTTCAATAAATTAATAATTCCACTATATGCTATGCAACAGGCCTTCTTCGAATATGCATATTTTTGGCATACTTTACAGTATGCCTAGATGTGACGTCACAGTGGGGTATACACACAAGAACTGGCCATCTTTTGATGCATTCGTTACATGTTTACAAGGATAGCTTTTAGGTTGAAATGAGTGTCAGAATGAGTTATTGTGCAGTATTCCGATGTAGTACAAACACTAGTCATTACAGAGGAACTTGCAGTTATTACATTGTTCCACATAAATCAAATTTTGTTGAAAAAAATGAAGGCTAAAGCAAGCGAACAAGCCGATGAACATTTGGCTCATTTTGAGAATTGTTTCAATTTCAACCGAAGGAAAAAATTTACAGTCGTAAATATATACAAAAAACAAATGTTGTATTCAGCTACAGAAAGCAAAGTTATTTGATATCATAATATCAATATATATATATACATATGTAACTATATAAAGAATGAACTGTACTATATAGCAGTCGAAACCAATGAAAAAAAAATCGCTGATTCCCTGTTGGTAAACCCTTTATTAAACATGTTGCATCAGTTCAAGTTTGACACCGGACCTTTTTTGACAGTGTTTTTTGTTTATCTTTTCACAAAGTAATATCATTCAAACCATTTTTACAATGTTGTGCACTGCTTGTAAATAAATTTGCCATTCTTTAGTAAGATTTAGTTGGCTTGCATTGGAAGTTAGCTCACTTCTGCCTTCATTTTTTTCAACAAAATTGGATATGTGTGGAACCGTAAGATAACTGCTTGCTTCTTTATCATGACTAATGTTTCAAAATACCACACAGTAACTCATTCTGACACTCATTTCGAGCTAAAAGCTATCCTTGTAAACATGCTGTGAATGCAGGGCCGTTTCTTGCACGTATACCTCCACTGTGATGTCACAATAGTGACAATACCACGTGATCACCTAGCTAATTAAATATCAACTTTCCGCGGGAATCACAACATACCTGGTAGACGGGTTAAAAATCAGATTTAAATTATTAATGTATTTTCTGTACTTTTTTTCATATTGCCAAATGTTACAATGTTATACTTTGTGTACACATGGAAAATGGATTTTAGCTAGTGTCTTGTTTTTAGTTACTTTAAGAGAAGACAAATTGCTCTGTTACTTGGATGCCTCACAAAATATATTTGTACAACTGTTTATTAACTATTTCAGTGCTAAAGAGCTGATCCTGTCGAACGCCGCTTTTACCAACAAGACCCAAGCAGTCGTCTATTGGCTTTGGCTGGTGTATGTGTCATCTGACTAAATATTACGTTTTGGATTTAAACTGACGATGATATACTCGGACTATAGAACAACATGAACAGAGACACTGTTTAACAATATATAGATACTAGCTGAGTTCCCCGACTTTGTCCATATTCCAGATACAAAGCCATACATACAAGATTGAACAAGATTGCCATCCAGAAAATTAACTCTAGATGGCAGGTGGACAAGGAAGCCTTTTGGCTTATCGAGAGTCCAATACTTTTTATCTACGTATATCCCGCCCTTTTAAGGTATGTGTCGATTTTATTTTTAAACATATTCACGCTACTAGCACCAACACACTCAGGAGATAATCTGTTCCAATCATTTAAATTCCTTTGTCATAATGAGAACTTTCTGATATCTAATCTACACTGCTCCTTTACTAATGTAACTTCATGTCCTCTGGTCCTTCTATCTTTCTTAACTGAGAAAAAAATATTTCTATCAATATTTTCATAACCATTCAATATTTTAAACACTTCTGTCTGATCTCCTCTCAATTTCCTGGTCTCTAGTGTTGTTAAACCACATTTTTTGGCGTATTTCGTAACTATAAGATCCCTCAGTTTTTTTATCATTTTAGTTGCTCTCCTCTGCACTCTTTCTAACATATCTATGTCCTTCCTACGATATGGCCTCCATGCTTGAATACAATATTCTAAATGAGGCCTAACTATTGTTTTGTACAGCAGTATTATTAGCTCTTTTTCCTTATACATTATGTTTCGCCTAATTAATCCTAGGATTTGATTTCCCTTTGAAGCTGCAATTCCGCACTGCTTTGAAACCTTCATATCAGCACTAATGGTTAACCCTAAGTCCTTTTTTTACAGTAGTACATTACTTAGTACAGAATTGTACAGGTATATTGTACATCTTCGTTCTCATGTCCTGTGTGGAAGCAATTACATTTCCCAAAATTGAACAAAATTTGCAATTTTTCAGACCATTTAATCAATCTGTCAAGATCATCTTGAAAATGCTGTTTATCTTCACCACGTTTAATCCTTCCAAACAATTTTGTATCATCCGCAAATTTCAACATCTTGCTTGTTATATCATCGTCCAAATCGTTGATATATAAATATATACTGTATTAAGAATAATATAGGTCCCAGTACTGATCCCTGTGGTACCCCACTCAAAACTAATTTCCAGTTTGAAGCCTCCCCATCAACTACTACACGTTGTCTTCTGTCATTCAGCCATTTTTCTATCCAGTTTATTATACCATTTCATGTGCCATGGCCGGACCTTTAGTTTACGCAGTAATCTTTGATATGGCACTTTGTCGAAAGCTCTCTGAAAATCTAAGTAGATGATATCAACTGGTGATCCGTCGTCTACCCACTTAGTGATGTCTTCCAAAAAACATAACATATTTGTTAAGCATGACCTCGCTTTTAGAAACCCATGTTGAGATGAGTTTATCAAGTTATGTTTAACAAGAAAATCCACCATGTGATCTTTATTTAATTAGTCTTTCTAATAATTTGCAAATCACCGACGTTAAACTCACTGGTCTGTAGTTCTCTTACTTGTTTCTGGAACCTTTTTTAAATAACGGTATAATGTTTGCCTCTTTCCATTCTAAAGGAACCACTCCCTCTTCTAAAGACAAATTGAAAATTGTAACAAGCGGTATGCTAATTTGTTCTACAATTTCCAATAGTAGTTTGGGCAGAATCCCATCCACTCCAGGTGATTTTTATCCTTCATAGCCCTTATTTTCTTAGCTACCATTTCCGGGGTTACAATTAACTGTCCTAAATAGTCTGATTCTGCCCCCTTGAACTTAGCCTCTGGTACTGGCATTGAACTAATATCTTCCCTGGTATACTGAACTAAAATACTCATTCAGGTCTTCTGCCATTAAGAATCCCTCTGATGTTATATTTCCAGCACTATCTTCTAGAGGACCGACCTTATCCTGAACTTTCTGTTTGCTCCGAACATATGCATACAAATTCTTGCTGTCTTGTTTTATATTACAAGCTAATTTTTGTTCATAGCTTCTCTTCGAATTTCAGTTGTAACTTGGTTTAGAGCTTCTTTATAAATGTTGTAGTCTTCGTTATTTCCTGTACGTCGACATGACTTCCACATCGTTTGTTTGTACTTAATTTTTTTTCTAATGGCTTCTTCTGACAAGTATTTCTTTCTGGACCGTTTTCCTTGTTTTTTTAAAGGAACAAATTTATCGACAATGCACTTAATTTCACTCTTTAAGATATTCCAGCATTCTGTTGCTGTCTTATTCTTCAGTGTGTTATTCCAGTCTATCTTTGCTAAATATTTCCTTATGTCCTTATATTTTCCTTTGTGGAAATTTCTCCTGTACTGCTTTTTATTATTCCTTTCTGATTTTACTTTGATGATAAAATGTATCTGGTTGTGATCACTATTCCCCAGTGGCTCACATATCTTGACATTGTTAACTAATTCATTCTGTGAGGACAAAACTATGTCTAACACATTCTCTCCCCTGGTTGGCTCTAAGTTCTAACACATGTTGAGAAAGGAAACTGTCTTGTACTAAAACTAAAAACTTGTGGTCCTCACTCCCAGTACTCTGTAGAGATTTCCATTGTATATGACCATGGTTAAAATCTCCCATAATAATACAGTCCGTTTGCTAACTTCCCATATAGCGTTTGTACTTTTTCATTCTCTTCTACACTTACGTTTGGACTTCGATAAACTAACCCCACTGTTAACGTTGAGTTTCTTGTAACTATGTTACACCAAACAGTTTCTTCGCAATCTGCTTCTCTATCTAATTTTATTTCATAAGTCTGGATGTATTCTTTAACATATAAAATAACTCCACCTCCCCTTCTTCCTATTCTATCTTTCCTGAACATTACATAGCCTGTTAGTCCCAATTCGGCATCTGATATATCAGTGGTGGCCCATGATTCGATTATACCTATTATGTGAGGGTCAATATCTTCTACCATGATGTTTAGTTCACTTCTTTTGTTTACTATGCTCCTTGCATTTAAACAAATGCATTTATATCCTGATTCAGAACAGTTCTTTGCTGATTTAGTTCTGATGTTTTTATCTATGCCTCCAGTTTCAAGCTTCTCTGTGAATCCCTCCTGTGAATCTAGTTTAAATAGATGCAGCCTGTCCCATTGTCAACAGATTGCAGCAAGTTCTCTAAGAAAACTGCTGCCCCCTTTCTACTTAGATGGAGGCCGTCTCTCATGTACATATCTTCCGTCCCAACAAAGTATCCCCATAAATCTACGAATCCCACCCTCTCTTCTTTACACATCTGCTCAACTAGTGCGTTGATCGCCATCCTCTTGCAGTTTCTATAAGTTGGTTCCCTTCGTCCCATTACTGGCAAAATTCCTGAGAGAATAATCTGCTCAACTCTTGTCTTCTTTAACTTCCTCACTAACTTTCTGTACTATCCCAGTTGTTCCCTCCCTGTCAGCATTACTTGTCCCTACGTGTACTAGTATAGACCCTCCCTTGCCATGCCCCAATACCTTCTCTACCCTTTCAATCACATGTTATATCCTAGCCCCCGGTAAACAAACAACGACGTCCTTCCCCTCGCTTAGTGTCTTGTCCGTCTTTCTCATAATGGAGTCGCCCATAAACACACTCTCTTTCCTCATTGCCCCCTCAATCACTGCCTCAGAGTAGCTTCTTCTCCGGTTCGCATCTGTCTGGTTATAGTCTTGTTCCCCTGCCTTCTGCTCTCCTGTCACAATCCCGTCTGTTCCATTCTTTCTTGACGCTGTTTCTCTCGTCACCTTTCCTCTTATCATCGTCCCTCCCAACTTCTCTTCTGTCACATTTACTCTCACTTCCTTTCTTCCCGTAATCTGTCCTCCCATTGCATTTCCATCTCTCCTCTCCCGTCTCTTTTTCCCTCTTACCTCTTTCTCTACGGTCATTTTCTCCCCTGTCACGTTCACGCCTGTCACATTTCTTGCCGTCGATCCTCCAATTTCTTCCCCTCTGATCACTTTCCCTCCCCTCAGTCTCCTTTCCTCGGTCTTCTTGCCACTACTCTGCTCCTTCAGTCTGACAGTATTCCTAACTCTCTCACTGTCGTCTCTCTCCATTCCATCTGTCTCCTTGCCGATTCTCATCTCCATCCCCTTCACAATATCTATGTAAATGTTTGTAGTAATTATTTATTCGCCATGAAAATATGGTCATTATATATAATTATGTTTCTAAATTTTATTAACCAAACAAATATAATGTAATGGATATATAATTTATTAATTGTAAATATATTGTACAGTAATATACTGTAATTATATATATATGAAAACAGATTGTGATCTGTCTGGATAAATACAATTTAGAAACATCGTTATATATAATGACCATATGTTCATTTTTGTGGCGAATAAATGATTACTACAAAAATAAAAATATATTTATAAACAGTGCATCATAGTATACTAAATGATTTGGTTTATATTACTTCGTGAAAACATAAACAAACAAAGTGTAAAGAAAATCAATAGTTTGCATGCTGTCAGGATTGAACCGGCGTCGCCCCATTGTAAAACAGATGCCACGGAACCAACGCGTTTACCAACTGAGCTATGACGGCCGGCAGAAATTCGTTGACTGATTTCAGTTGTTATGATAAATTGTACAACTCCTCCTTCATACATCGATATTCCAGTGATATTATGAGATTTTACACGTTACTTTCTGTAGTTGGATACGATATATGTTTGCTATGTATGTATATTGGTGTACATTATCTCCCGTTGGTTGCATTCGATATAATTATTCTGAAAACGAGCCCAAGCTCGGCGAAACCTAGTCGACTTGTAGGCTCATTCGCATTAATTGTTTTGAATAAAATTGAATTCATGTGGAACCGTAAGATAACTGCTTGTTCCTCTATGATGACTAGTGTTTGTATTACATCGGATTATTGCATAACAACTCATTCTGACGCTCGTTTCGACCCGAACATTATCCATGTAAACATGCTCTGAATGCATAGAAAGGGTCGGCCTGCAGTGAGTGTGAGTCATGTGTGACGTTAAGATACCACGTGATCGCCTAGCTCATTAAATTTGTATTTTCCGCGGGAATCGCTACACAGACGGGTTTAAAATCGAATTTATGCTACAAATGTATTTTTCTGTATTTTTTTAATGTTCTCGAATGTTACATGCAATATTAAACTTTCTGTACACATGGAAAACGGATTTTAGCTAATGCCTTGTTTTTATTTCCTTTAAGGTATACCGCACCCTAGCGAATACGAGGGACACTAGTTACTTAAAGTGATAAACTTAGTTCGCCCGGTTATCGCAAATGCTTAATTTTAACAACAAGGCTACCTAATCAAAATGTCTAGCAGGTACTGGTTTACACAGATATTATTTTATGTAAGTAGTTTTATACTTTATCACCTATATATTCTATCACATAATGAATTTGTTAAATCTTGTTTACAAACTTATCGTAGGCTAACTTACCCTATTTAATATCACTCACTAGACTAAAGTGTTCTAAAATACTTTATCTAACTAACTTTAAACACAACTACTACTCTATATATGTTTACTGCTACTTTATGAATGGTATTAAGGCAACAATAATACTTATCAATCAGTAATTCCACTTACTCCAGACCAAAGACTTAAGTTTCTAGGTTGTTTAGTAATATTTCCATGTTAAACAAATTTGTAAAAAATATTTTAAAATGGTAAAAATGTGTATGTTTCTAAGCACAAATATGTTATTGACGTTCGGGCGGTTTTTTGTGGACAAATGCTACAGCTTCATAAAAATTGTACAACAATGTTGAAAGACAGCCAAAAGTTGAAGTGTATTTTTGGCACAATCCCTTCACCGATCGCAAAACAATCCCGCACAATTTGGCGCACATGTAAGGCCAGCTCACATGCCAAGTTATAGCTTTGTAACTATTGTTGTTTTAAGAAGTTTCATTACATAATGCTTTCTGGTTGTCATTGATAACAAACATGTCACCAGATAAGCGGGTTTTGCCTAAAATGTGACATTTTATTGGCAAGCAGTGTATTTTAATACAAATTGACGGATACATCAGTTTTTTTAGATACTCCCGTGTTTTCCTGCAATTTGTACTGACTAAATGTCGAACGATCTCGTGTTTACCATGGCATATGGCTGCATACGTGTTAGCCTGCTCAGATATATTTCCATCCATGAGGTCTGCAACATCATGTCTCCTGCCAAGGCATACAATCTCCCCGCACTCCACGCCCTGACAGGGTCCGACATCCTTCTTCTCCATCATGGGGAAGAAACCAGCATATGAAAAGTGGAGCACAAGGCCAGAGCTTACAACCGCGTTATGCCACTTGATAGAAAGGTCTCTCACACTGTCTTCAGAGGATATCAATGTCATTGAGAGTTTCGTTGTCTCACTATACTCTATGTCCTGCCCTCTGACGGAAGTCAACCAAGCACGCCAGGATATATTTACACTAAGTCACCTTGCACATTCGAATACCTGCCACCAAACAAGGCAATCCTGATAGAGCACGTAAAGAGAGGGACCGATCAAGATGAATACGTGTAGGGGCAATCTCTCGTGGCTGAACATGTCTTGCTGAGCCCAGGCTCCTCGGGGTGGGTTGATTCTGAATCTGGTTGGGTGCCTCTCTGGATTCCCCTCCCTCGAGCAGTGAAAGCCGTGGAAGAGCTGGTTATTTGCGGATGCACTACAAGCTGTACAGGAAGGTGATCCTGCTACAAGAAGGGTCTTGTGTGTACAACCAGATGCAAGGGCTTAGCCAGAGACCCTTCTGCCTGTTTACAAGACTGGCAGATGACTGGCCAAGATTGGTAATTATAACTGATAAGACCAGTGAGGGAACCGTCTAGCCAGTAGAATAACTTATAGTTCCATGTCTGGGGCCCATGTTAATGACTGTCAATGACACAACTGGTGCTGACACAAATCGAATGGATGAGAATTAATTAAATAAATGGCTCAAATGACCCTGGTTTGTCTTTGAAAAAACTAAACTAGTCAATAATGGCTGTGACTGATGTGAATGGCTTCCAAGCAAGCTGTTTATATGCTAAAAGGTACAATTTTGATTCAATGAAAAAATTATTTCTGGCTAAGGGCCTGGCCAGATGCAAATGTGGAAGAAGCTGTTATGGTCGCCCCAGTGCTCCCCCGGCACCAACTCCCAACTAACACCATACTATTTTACTTAATTGTGTCATGTCGTACATCTAATGTTATATAATGTTATATGCGGATTGTGCGGCACTTAGAGGTTATTATCTTGACTTTCTGAATTTGACCTTGACATCATGGAGACAAAAGGAGGCATTTATTTTAATATACTGTAAACCTCGCCTAAGTCAGATAGGCCTAAATCGGATCTTCGTTCAACTCGGACAGAATTCAGAGGAATGGTTGATTTGTAATGTATTTCCCATAAAATCTTTGTCTAAGTTGGATTATGTAAGTCGGATCTTTGCCTAACTCAGACTGAGTCGGTCCATTTGAATCAAGATAATGTGTTTTTCCTCGCCTAAGTCAGATCGCAGTATTTGACAAAATCACTTGGTTGCTTGGAGTATGTACCGGATGAACTAAAAAAAGTGAAACGACTATTCCAAGAAAATAATCCAGACAGCCACAACATACGTAGGCGTCACCCAGCCAATGGATCTGGTATAACCAAGAACACGACATTCCGTTAACGGTATATCCTAGCCACCAAGAGACTATAGGCATCAGAAGGAGTCGCACCATTTTCTCAAGAAGTTGGACTATTTTGGGTGCCGTCATTGCCCTGAAATCAGTGTGGAATAAAGTGAAACCGGAAACACTTCTAAACTGCTACAAAAAAGGAATTCGTCTAAGGTGTTGAACGTCAAGACGATGGCAACGACGATGCAGCTGCTTCATTTAGAAACATATATGGGACAACCTCCGTGAGGTGTATGAAGACGCGGCATGTACGATGGATGACTATGTTGGTGTGGAAGAGACAGCAGAGACTCCGGCTACTCTAAATAATGAACAGATCATTGAAACCGTACAACACCCCAACGCAAATGGTTTACTGAGTGATGATGAGGGCGACGAAGTCTCGGTGTTTGAAGATAACAAAACTCAGTGACACACAAGCTTCTTTATGGACGCTAAGGCACTATGGTTTGACACTCGTCAACAGTGAGATCGAAGAGTTGACCGACAAGTGCGAAGCGATTCTCCTGAAATAGTCGTAACAGAGATTTACACAGAGCACAATGGCCGACATTTACAACCTAATACTGCGTAAGTGTTGCTTGTGGACATCAACATATGTATAATTACCACAGGACACCCAGTCACGTTCAAACATTATTCCCAGGTACCTATAAGGGCTTCTAGAGGGCTGCCTTTGGTGTTAGTGCGGGGATATATAATCTTCGGTAAAGTCGAATTTTCGCATAACTCGGATTAAATCACTAGGTCCGACTGAATCTGATTTAGGCGAGGTTTACTGCATAGCATGATCTGATCTAGCATGCAATACATCTAACAATATAAATAGCTCCAAGGTCATTGGTACTGATAAATTATAGCTATTTTAGGCAACAAAATCTTGACCTTGACCTTAGATGATGATGACAACATCTTTCATTAATCAGGTATACCAAAACTATCATAAAGCATAAAAACTCATCGGAATCGGCCTGTTATTAGCCGAGATATGACCATACATCGAGTTTTAGCCCATATCAGTGGCGCCCATTTTGGATTTATGGTAATTGAGGGTGTTAACAAATCCCAAAATGTTTGTCCTATATCAGGATTTGATTAATACCTATCAAAGGTCATATGTGCCAAATTTAGTGATTTCTTTGAAAAGTGAATATTACGTCCCAAAAACTGACCCTAAGACAGCAGACTAAACTTTTGTAACACTAACAGTTTGTTTGTAGAAATTTGACAGAACAGGTGTTGGAGATTTAGCACATATATATTTAACGGAACAACTTGATAAGGTTTTTGTTAAAAAGGCAAAATGTGATCAGGTTTTTGTTAAAATGGCAAGAAAGGATTGGACGCACGATTCATGCCCTCCCCCCACCAGTATAGTAAAGTACCCCCCTGTCGGACATGCTCGTATATCCAACACGTAAACTTAACATATCGATAGTTATCGCAGCTAATGATATGTCTATCCATGTAAAATTTATCTAGCATACCTATCATTTACTAGTAAGTAAGTAGTAAGTAAGTAGGTTTATTTCGGAATTGTACAGAAAATAAATGAAACACAAAGCATATACAAATTTTACAATTCCTGGTTGGCAGCAGAGCCAATGCTGTTACCAGTAGATATACAATGTTAAAACAGGAAACAATAATTATAACTTGAATCTCTGGTCGCTGCCAACCACTGGTAACGGTAATGTAGCATTGTTGTAGATACAACATGATATTTATAACTACAAGCAGACAGTTAATACACTACCATAAATAATAAGTAACAGTAGTGACGTGGTTGGTAGACCCAAAAATGAACATGTTTTTCTTTCACATATATATATATATATATACAACACTAGTGCTAGATTGCAGAAGAACAATCCAGTAATAATGTAATATGTAGTAGTATTTTAATAAACCGTTTAAGACTAATACAATAATAAAAAACACAAATGTGATAACACATTTAATATGGTGTAGTATCTTCATAGACATAGTGTTTTAAGACACATAACTTCAGAGAAGATACGAAGCTGGTAATATTAGGTTTAGTTTGAATATCAGGCGAACTATTATTCCATACTATCGGCCCATTGCCTAATAAACTATTTGGTGATCGTAGGGTAGAACTGCTGATTGGAAGAATATGTCTAAGTTGCCTTGCGTCATGATTGTGAATATCACAGGTTAGAGTAAAACTATTAGATAACGACACTGGCAGATTGTTATGACAATAATTATACATAAATTTTGCAATTTCTATTTCATAAATATCCTTACATTTTAGTACATATAATCGTGTGAACAGGGGATGAGTATGCTCATGGAAAGCAGTTCGAAGAATACTACGAATATTTTTTTGGCATAATGAATCATTTTGTGTGTGTAGCTTTTATGTGTAGATCCCCAAAGGATTATTCCATATGTCAAATATAGATATACAAATGCATAGTAAATCGTCTTTAAGGATTCTATAGGAAGAAAGCGATTCACTTTATTTATAATATATAGAGCACTTAAACAGTTTCTTTTCTGCAGACATTTATGTGTTCATGCCATTCAAGTTTATCATCAACAAGAAGGCCTAGGAAGTTTACACAATGGGCAGGCTGAATTATCTGATCTGACATCTTTAATGTTATTTGTTCACTAAGTAGATGTCGTGACCTAGAAAACAACATATATTTTGATTTAGATACATTTAATGAGAGCTTATTAGCATGAAACCAGTCGGCTAATACTTGGAGTTCTTTATTGATATCATTGTAAAGTTTAGTAATATGACTTCCATTCATATATACCATGGTGTCATCAACAAATAATATTGCTTTACTTTGTTTCAGGCAAAAGGGGAGATCATTTGATTTATGTATAAGATAAATAAAAGTGGACTTAGAATAGTGCATTTGATGGTGCATTGTCTGGTTTTCTGGTCATGTGACAAACAAAAATATGCACTAAAATGACAGAGCTATGGACTGCATGTGTTGACATAACATGTGGAACATTGCAGCATGGCAATGGGCATTATGAATAATATTAAATATAAATGAAATACGTATACAAAAATGTAATTGAATGTTAACAATCTCAACAACTAAAATGAGAAATATTCACATTAATTACCCGAGAAAGATTGATGTAAATAACAACATTTATTGCCAACATGGCTTGCCATTCTGACTCGTGGCTCGGAAATGTTTTCACATGATTTTGTCTTACTGTCATTATTTGTATTTCGCGAAAATATATTTTTTAAACAATTTGTTTGATCAAGTTGAATAAAATCAGTGTTACAGAGTTAGAATATGAGCTTATTTTGCACATATTTCTTAAAAAAACGGCACGTTTTTAGTAATGTGTCCGACTCGTGGGTCAACCAGTACATGTGTGGCATTCTACGAAAACCAGTCGGAAGTCGTTGAGCGTAATTCCCTATAAACGCGTCATACTAGTAAATATGCGTCATCTGGTCTATTTTGAGGTTTTATTTAGTCTCAGTTAGTCTTTATTTATGCGCTTCCGGAAGGATTTCTTTGTTTTCAAAGTCTAAGTTAACATTTTTCATGTTTTTACAACATCAACGAAAATCTTTCGTATGTTTTTGAAATAGTTGCACACTATTTCGCAAACGCTTATATCCATGTATCGGTGTTCGTCCTAGCCACATGTGACATATATAAATAGAAAGTTATTTTAAGCACGGATTCCCCTAGCGGCAGTGCGCATGAATACAATGAAAGTGTTTTGTGTGCGCATTGAAAGTTCATTAGAGTTCACATGTGCTGTCTTCGGAAAGTTGCAGTTGGATTGGAGCTTTGTTGGTTGTCGAAAAGTGATTACTTTAGTGGATATTGCCGCAGTTTATATGCGATATATAAACGTGAACTTTTTATCGTGTTTTTGATACGTAGTTAGTAGTAAATCTAGCGGGATGAGTGTTGTGCTGTTTGTATTTTGCAAAAAAATCCAAGATATGGCAGCTTCCTTCGTGGATTCTAACACAGCCGATGTTGCTGGATGTTTGAACGCGCTGACTTCGCTTGATATGCTGAACATATCTTTTCAGAGCCATATAGACACAAACAGCTATTTTCTGAGCTAACCACATATTTGTGAAATACTTTGCTATCATTGAGGTGTTTTTGTTTGACAACTTGAAAAAAAATTGTTGGCCAAAAATGTTTTTGACAGGTACCCAATTAAGTTTTATAATTTCAGTTCCACCTGGAATATTTGAATAAGTTAAACTAAATTTAAACTAATTTGGAATGATAAATAGTGTTGCTTCTCCAAAAGACTTGTAAAAACATCAGTGCAGTGTTTAAAAGTGTTACTGATCATACTGTTCGTCTGGAAAAAGATTGCCAACTTTAAAAGTGATTTTTCTCCTTAAAAAAACTAGTTTTTGACGGGTATCCTGTTTAAGGTGTTGTAACTTCTGTTTTACTTGGAATATTTGAATAATGTAAACTGTTTTGGATTGAGAACTGGTGCTGCTTTCTGTTTCAACAATAAAACAACATTACAATTTTTGGCCATGTGACTTTTTTCCCAAAACACCACACTATTATATTTTTTATACTGCATATTACTGGTGGTGGGGGGCACTAACCGTGCGTCCAATCGTTTTTTGCCTTTTTAACGAAAACCTGATCAAATTATTCCATAAGATACCTATGTGCTAAATCTGGCTACTGCGTCCTATCTGCGCAGTGTAAATCATTCACGTGTCACGTGAATCAGTGCGAGATCAGGTAGTGTACTAAAATAGGCCAAGAGCATTAAAACACGAGATTTCAGTGGTACAAATTTTCACCTGGAACGAATGTTCCGGTGTAGGATGCTCAAAACACTACCCCGCTGAAAACACCATGGTAGTGTTTTGAGCGTACTTTCAAAATACTACGGTACTGTTTTGAGCGTACCCTCAAAACACTACTGTTAAGTTTAAAACACTACCCCTACGCATGATCAAAACACTACCAAATTTTAAAACACTACTGTCAATATATTTTACAAGCCACTTACATCAGGCACCTTTTTGAGAATCATCCTACACTAGCTTAGCGTCGAGTTTGTAATCGCCAATTAGACAACGGAAATAAATAGTTAGTGTAAATGACATATATATATTAATTGTGTTTAATGTTATTACTATAATGTTAGTTATTGTTGAGGTTCAAGTTAATTATAGCTTAATCGTTGGAACTAGTCAGACGACGGGAATAAATAGGTAGTGTGATAATCAGATGACTGGAATAAAGTAATGGTTAGTTCTTATATAGCACAGTATCCAGTCCTCAGGACTGCTCAAAGCGCTTTACACTTTATTCCCTGGCAGACCTGTTCAATCGAACACCATCTCGACTTCTCTGGGAAGCATTCAGCCACGCTGCAATTAATAAATAATTATTCATTATTGTTAAGATTATTATTATTATCAGTTATGGTTGGTGTCAATCGTGGTGGGTTAGATTATATATAGCAGTTATTATAACCAATCCGACAATGGGAATAAATAGTTTATGTGAAATGTTATTATTAAAGTTGTTAAGATTATTAGTTATGGTTGGAGCCAGTTATGATTGGGGTTAGGGTAATCGTTGGAACCAATCACATGATGGGAATAAATAGGTAATGTGAAATGTCATTATTCATATGGGTTAAGACTATTATTGTAATTAGTTATATATATATCGCATAATCGTTATAATCAATCAGACGATGGGAATAAATAGTTAGTATGAAATGGCCTTATTACTTAGGTTAAGGTTATTGCTATTACCTGTGGTTGAAGTTAGGGTAATTGTTGGAACCAATCAGATTACGAGAATAAATAGTTAATGTGAAATTCCATTATTCATTAGTGTTATTATTATAATTAGTTGTGGTTGGAGTCAGCTATGGTTGGGGTTGGTAATAGCTGGATTTGTTTATGGTTAGAGTTAATTAAGCCCAACGATTACAACGATGACCTCACTGTATGCCTATACTTATGAACTAATACATCGAAATATCTGTTTCATTTACAAAGCTAGATTTATCCAGCCAGTAAGGACACAAACATAATTAAGCCTACACTGCTACAGCAGTGTATTTAGAATATCTCTGACTCTGGGGAATGAAGCCATACATGAGCCTCAATTTTATCTCCACAGCTATTACACACCACACGTATTTTGAATACGACATCCCCTAGTCTTAGACGTTTCCCCCAGCCGACGATAAGCAATTTAACATAATAAAATGACGCTATACGAATTTGTGCACTCCATGAACTTATTGCTGACACGGCAAAGTTTATTAATAATAACATCAGTCTGGTGTCAATAGCTTTGTTTTTATTTTTACGAATACAAGACGCAGCTGCAATCACCGTTTTACCTCGCCTTGACTTGATTATTGAATTCCCGTGGTGTGGCGCCACTATTTGTCGCCCGAGCCTGAGTGACTGAAGACCAAAACAATATCGTGTAATAAGTTAAAAACCGATTATTGATAAAAAATATGACCACATCAGTGAAATATATATGGAAATTCTCAAAAAAGCACTTTATACAGCAGCCCATAGCTGTATATTTTAAAGATGTTTGTTAAGATATGTGCATCATCGTTTCAATGTAGGGCCTATATTGCGAAACGGTGATTTTGTATCATGTTTTACATATTTATTTAAGTGTGTAATTATTTTTAGAATTTTTAAAATCTTATTTATTAACTTATTTTAGTTCAATTTTTACCTATTTATGTGTCTAACTTATCTAATTTTAAAAAGCTATGTATTTTTTATTTATATGTACCAATTGTATATATGGGCTTTTTGTGCCTGTAATTATGACACTGCATTCCGTTTTTACATTATTAGACCACTCCTTATGAACGTGCCACTGTGGGACTGTAGACCTGTAACACCATCTCGGATTGACAGTATGCAAATTACCTAAATGCCCCACTACGAGGAACACATTTTAATGAGGATATATATATACACACACATATATATATATATATATATATATATGTGTGTGTGTATATCGTATTCCTCTTAATGCAATCCATTCTTTCACAGAGCATTTCGGGTGCTATACTCAAACTCTGGACAGAATAGACCAGACTGTTAGTCTAATTCCAACCTTTGTGATGATGCGGTGCTGCACATTTGTTTAACTGGCCCTTTCAGGCACATTTGTTTAACTGGCCCTTTCAGGTACATTTGTTTAACTGGCCCTTTCAGGTACATTTGTTTAACTGGCCCTTTCAGGTACATTTGCTTAACTGGCCCTTTCAGGTACATTTGTTTAACTGGCCATTTCAGGTACATTTGCAATGTGCACGAATGTGTTATTCTATTATTATCACAACAACTAATTTTATGTGTATGGTTTGCCATAATAAATCCTTGTTAAAACATTGTTACCAAAGTGTTTAGTTTTTGAATAAACGTTATCTTGCAATGTAATGTGTGATAAAAGAACAATATCCTGTATTAATAAACAATAATGCTGCACCCAACGTATTAACATTATACACGTACATTATAATTTATTAAAAATGTTTGTATAATATTGTAAGTAAGCCACAAAGAAATCTAACGGGACGAGTCTAATGTTTTCAAACTGTACAAACGCAAACTGCAGACAAAATCGTATAAGATGTCACTCAGTTTTCTACAGACATCAAAAGACACATATTTTTTTCTCGCAATGACAATATACACAACGTCACGAACGAAGGCATTTCAGCTGTCGAATGTCCATGTTTTATTCATAAATAGTAATTGCATAAACAGAATAGTTGTATGTCGTAATAAACACCGGGGTAAAAATCAAAAAGATGGCATCTTCTTTCAAATTACACCAAAGAAAAACCATAAAAGTGGTGTTAACAATATTTCAGATATAAATATTACAACATATTAGCTTAAATTCCCCGAAATAATAATAATAAAATAGAATAGAGGAACTTCGAAAATTTTCAAAAAAACTATGCGTCGATACACATTTTGAAATTCTAGCCCATATGTGCGCACGAACCTGGACTCTTCTGTTGAGTGAGCAACCGTTGTCCAGACGTCTTCTTCGCGTGGTGGTCTCTACAACTGTGCGTGCGGCCACTTGGTGTTGAAACACGTTCTACCACTCGATCTATATGGCGGGGAAGCATAGCTCTATGTAATACCAAGCACCAAGCAGATCTGATTCGACAGTGTGCTTCTTTGGAAATACGCCAAAATCGTCTATTCATATTGATATGTTCATTTTTTTCTTGAGTAGTTCAGCACGGCTAAGCTCGACTGTCTTGTTGCTAATTAAGATTGTTGTTGCTGATAGCGCCTAGGCATTGGTAGGTTTTGATGCTTCGATTATATGTGTGTCTTTGTTGTATGCTACAGCACCATGGCGCCTTGTTTAATTGCTGCAACTGCCTCGCTCTATAGTTATATTTGAATAGATTCCCACTGGTTTTACCAGTAGGACTAGCCTTGCACATGTATCTCAAATCCGTCCCGCAACGTCGTCAGGACAGAACAGCAGCTTGTGCCACGACCGAACAACGTACGGTAAGTGTTTACTACAACAACTGTATCCTGATAAATAAGGTAACGGATTAGTTATTATTATTTTTTATTATTTGATTAATTACATAATTTTTGGCATTTCCACACATTTAAATGGTCTAGCAGTCTATTTCGAATAGCATACGTAAAATGAGAATTCGTAGAATGTTGTAGGCTATAGCTGGTGAAGGCTTGTAAACCAATTCGATGCAAAAGTGTAGTTCTTATCGAGGAAAAACATGTATAAGCTACACATCATTTTTATTATACCCAAACGATTTCAATTATAAAAGGGCGTGCGTGCGTGCGTGCGTGCGTGCGTTATTTATCCGGTCGCTAGATATCAGCTATAGGTTACCTTTTCATAGCAAACACTTTTGGAGTGAAAATGAAAGTGGACTTGTTTGGTAATGCAGTTTAAATGGTTATGTATTGTGATGCCTAAGACATTGAAATCATTTACACATTCAACATCTATTTGTAACACAGTGTATTCTACTTTTTTTAAAGCATACGAAAAATCATACCCACAAAACCACAGAAGATAACGTTAACAGCGTGAACGGTTGTTCTGACAGGACCACCTCGCTCGGTAGGGATAGTCATGTGCGATAGATGACACCAGATCGTCATCCAGCTACTGTGTGCAACAGAAAGATTTTGAATATTGCTACATGGAATGTAAGAACTCTATATCAGAAAGGAAAACTATAAAACATCAAACAAGAAGCGACAAGACTGAGGATAAATATAGTGGGAATGAGTGAAGTTAGATGGACAGGTGCAGGATTTATGACATCAGATAATAACACAATAATTTACTCAGGAGGCGATAACATGAAAGAGGAGTTGGAATTCTGTTGGATGAAGAAAGAGCAAAATGCTTACTAGGATACTGGACCATATCGGATCGCATCCTCTTGGTGGAAATCAGTGGCAAACCATTTAACATTAACATCATACAAGCGTACGCACCAACCGCAGACAAATCTGATGAAGAGCACGAGACATTTTATAATGATCTTGAATTAGCAAAATCACATTGCAAATCACAGGAGATTGTAATAGTTAATGCTAAAGTTGGTGGGGAAAGATGCGAAGACATAGTTGGACCATATGGCCTGGGGAGCAGACATGAGAGAGGAGATAAACTAATAGAGTGGGCAAAATCTCATGACATGATTGTAGGAAACACCTGGTTCCAACAACACCCAAGAAGACTTTGGACTTGGAAAAGTCCAGGAGACCGTAAACGGAACCAAATTGATTATATCCTGGTCAGTAAAAGATTTAGAAATGCCCTACTGGTGGCAAAGACCTTTCCCGGGGCAGACTGCGATTACGACCATGTGCCAGTGCGAACCAAGTTCCGACTGAAACTGAAGAAAAGGAAAAGAGCAACAAGGAACCTGAAACTAGACATGAATATATTAAAATCAGATTCAGCGATCAAAGAGAAATTCAATGTAGCAGTACAAAACAGTTTCAATGTTCTGAATGACATTCAAGATGTGGACGACCAATGGGAACAAATGAAGGAATCAATCACACAGGCTGGAGAAGAAACTATTCCTAGGCAATGCAGAAAAGCAAAGAAAAAATGGATGACTGACGATAGTCTAAAGTTGATGGATGAAAGGAGGAAAATTAAGCAAAATCATGATGCATATGTAGCAATGAACAAGGATATAACGGCCAAATATAATCTAGCGAAAGAGGAATGGCTGGCTTAATGAACAATGCAAAGAAATTGAACAAAAGAATAAGCACGACACAAAATCCATGCATGCTAGAATAAGAGAAATCACAGAGAAAAGAACATGCTCAGCTACAGGTTGCCTGAAATCTAAAGAAGGAAACATCATAATGGACAAAGACAAAATACTCGAGAGATGGTCAGAATATATTGGTGAACTGTACGATGATGAAAGGGGTGAAAGACCATGAATTAAGAAGAACTTTGATGGTCCTCCTATATTGAAGGACGAGGTTCGAAAAGCCATCAGATCAATGAAAAAGGGAAAAAGCTGCTGGACCAGATAATATTACCATTGAAATGATTGAGTGTTTAGAGGAATTTGGTATTTATAATAGTAACAGACTTCTTGAACAAAATTTATGACAGCGGACGAATCCCAACTGATTTATCCAGATACATTTTTGTAGCAATACCAAAGAATCCAGGTGCGATTGAATGTGAACTACACCGTACAATTAGTCTCGTGAGTCACTTCACCAAGATGTTGCTTAAATTATTATGACCAGATTGAGAAACAAAATAAAGCCGGAAATTGCTGAAGAACAATGTGGATTTGTAGAAGATAAAGGTACAAGTAATGCAATATACATCCTACGAACACTGATTGAGAGAGCACTGGAAGTGCAGAAAGATCTGTATGTATATTTTATTGATTACACAAAGGCATTTGGCAGAGTTCGTCATGAAGAAATCATATCAATGCTGGAGAGTTTGAACATTGATGGGAAAGATCTGAGAGTTGTGAGAAATCTGTACTGGGAACAAACAGCAGCAATACGAATAGAAAATGACATCAGTAAATTTCAAGAAATAAAACGTGGTGCAAGACAAGGGTTTGTCCTATCACCCGATCTCTTTTCACTATACAGTGAGATCATCTTACGCACATTAGATGATATGCCAGGCATTCAAGTAGGGGGATACAACATTAATTATTTACAATATGCTCACGACACGGTACTGATTGCTGAGAACAAAATATACCTACAACAGATGCTAGATGCAGTAATAAGGGAAAGTGTGAAGAAAAAAATAGTGTGTCCCTGAACAAAAAGAAAATATAAATCATGGTCACTTCAAAGAAAAATTACACTCCAACATGCAACATGGTAGCATATGGCACTGTTTTGAAGCAAGTCCGAACGTTTAACTATCTGGGATCACTAATAACATCCGACGGTCGATGCAACGATGAGATCAAGAGAAGAATTGCTCAAGCCAAAACAGCTTTTCACCACAAAAATATTTTAACAAATAAAAATATATCAATTGAAGTGAGAAAACGTGTACTGCAATGCTACATAGAGCCCATACTGCTATGTGGATGTGAATCCTGGACAATAACCAAAAGTTCACAAAAAACTATAGAAGCCACTGAAATGTGGTTCTTAAGAAGAATGCTGCGAGTGCAATGGAATGCAAAACAAAGCAATGAAGTCTTCATTAGGACAGCCAAATCAAAAAGAAAGATCATCAACAAAGTTAGAACACAAGCACGATTTATAGGCCATGTCATGAGAAAGAAAAAGTTAGAACAAATAGTAACAACAGGAAAAATAGAAGGAAAAAGATCTAGAGGACGCCAGAGAATAAAAATAATAGATAGTCTCTCAACATGGTGTGGTAGGAGCACAACAGAACTGCTACAAACTACACACGACCGTGCGGTTTGGAGGGCCATGAACGCCAACGCCTATGACAGACATGGCACATAGAAGAAGAAGATGAAACATCATGAATTTAGTCTTTTTGGCATTTAGTGATAGTTTATTAAGAGTGGTGTCGTCAGCATACGCTATGAACTTGAAGAGGTCACTAGAAAGTGCTATGTCATTTATGTATATAATAAATAAGAGTGGCCCTAAAATTGAACCTTGAGGGACACCAGTGTTGATGACTATTTCCTTAGACTTAACATTTTAAATTTCTACGTACTGCTTATGATTTTGTAAATGAATCTTGTCATTTAATCCGTAGTAATTAAATTTCTGTACCAATATATCGTGATCAATTGTGTCAAGCGCTTTTGATAAATCAAGATATATATTTATTGGAGTAACCGATTTATCAAGTTCTTGTATAATTCTATCTATGATTTCGAGTGTAGCAAGCTCAGTAGAATGTTTCTTTCTAAACCCATATTGGCTATTGTAGTATAACGCTTTAGAATAGAAGTAATCGTGGATCTGATAAAACATAACCCTTAAAAAATTGAAATCACTGGCAGGATAGAAATATGACGATAATTGTTGGAGTCAGAAACTTCGATCACCTTTTTGAAAAGGGGTATGACTTGTCAGTTTTCATTTGTTTGGAAATATACCAGTTATTATTGATTGATTAATAATTAGAGTCACTGCATTGTTGATATCATTTGTTTAATCAATTTTAATAATTGTGTTGATACCGTCTTTTCCACAACTTGAATTTGTAGGTAAACGATCAATTATATTAACAGTAGTTTCCATGTTAATTGGGTTAAAGCTGAAGGTGTTAAATATCGGGTTTTTCAGGTAATCTTTGTACGATTTACCTCTACTAGTAGTTGTTTTAGAGGCTAGAGTAGTTTACAATAATGCATTTGTCGCTAATCATTTCCCCAATTTCGCAAAAATCTGGAAATTGTTCTTTCTTTTGACTTTTCTGAATACTTTCGTTAATTAAACACCACGTATTTTTAACATCATGCTTATGCTTTTCAAAACTGGATTGATAATGCATTTGCTTAGATAATCTAATATAACTGATTACAATAATAAATGCATTGAAATATAAATTACACGAGTCATATTATACAAATTCGTGATACATATTTTGGTTATAGGTAGGTCTAGATAGTACTGGAAATACGTGTAGGCGTTCAAATACCACTCGACAATCAGTGGCGATCTCTGACAACTAGTCTGTCGAACGAGACGTGCGCGTACTTCCTTCTAATCGCTGCGTCACCTCGTCTCATGCTCAGGCACGTACACCCGTAGCACAATGACAGTCACTTCTAACACCGCAGCGAAGTGTGTTACAACAACTACTATAATAATATACGCAATAGGAGTCACAAAACATGTCATGTTTGTACTTCATCTATCGATAACTAAAAGGCACGACCTTAACAAATATTGTAAATGCATATTCAGAGATGTGCTTAATAAGAAATTGCTATTCCTGTTTGAGCTTCTATGATAATTAATAACGTAAAATTTCTTAATTTAATTTCCCACTCTAAATTGTATTGATATGTATTATTCATACGTAGTCATGAAATGTTTTATTGTATTGATATGTATTATTCATACGTAGTCATGAAATGTTTTATTGTATTGATATGTATTATTCATACGTAGTCATGAAATGTTTTATTGTATTGATATGTATTATTCATACGTAGTCATGAAATGTTTTATTGTATTGATATGTATTATTCATACGTAGTCATGAAATGTTTTATTGTATTGATATGTATTATTCATACGTAGTCATGAAATGTTTTATTGTATTGATATGTATTATTCATACGTAGTCATGAAATGTTTTATTGTATTGATATGTATTATTCATACGTAGTCATGAAATGTTTTATTGTATTGATATGTATTATTCATACGTAGTCATGAAATGTTTTATTGTATTGATATGTATTATTCATACGTAGTCATGAAATGTTTTATTGTATTGATATGTATTATCCATACGTAGTCATGAAATGTTTTATTGTATTGATATGTATTATTCATACGTAGTCATGAAATGTTTTATTGTGTTGATATGTATTATTCATACGTAGTCATGAAATGTTTTATTGTATTGATATGTATTATTCATACGTAGTCATGAAATGTTTTATTGTATTGATATGTATTATTTGTACATAGCAATGAAATGTTTATTTTTTTACTATTTTTTATTATTATGTACTTCGTGTATAACTACATGTATAATAATATTATGTAGCATTTAGGGCGTCCAGTTGCTTCAACTAGTTTAGTTTTTACTGGCGTCCTGGCATTCATTGTTACCACATGTACCTTTTTTGTATTATTTATGCCAAATAAACTAATTTTAACAATTTAATAAAACACGTACTCAACGAAAATTTTATACATATGACAATGAATATGTCGTACTTATATCTAGCTTAAAATTATATTTTTGTATCAGGTCCGAACGACTCGTCCGCAATAGAACATGCCGGTTACGCGTCTCGTCTGCGTCTTCATACCGCTGGTGATTCTCCAGATCCACTTGATATCAACAGCACCCTGCAACATGTTTGTACCGCTGATGATTCTAAAATGTCTGCTAGTTCTGTTCGGGTATTTGAAATAGGAGTCAACAAACCGATCATGGGGTTTGGTCAGAGTATGCAGTGTCACGCCCAAGCCTGTGAATGAACCAGAACAATACACATTTTAGAACCTCTACTCACACTATGGGTTTCATAATAATAATACACTAAAATCGCTCATAAGTTGTGATACTATTGTGATATTGTCGCATTAATAATAATAAATCTATCCACATTAATGTAATAAAGCTGTTCGTACCAATGTCCAACAGCTGAGCTGAAAAGTTGATTGTCAGCAGGATCATCAACTTTGTAAAATTCCTTTTAACTATAATTCGTAACATAAATAAAATAACAAGTTGCCTATATGTAATACTAATACTACATTTCTTATTATTGTTTCGAATGCTTCTTATGCATATGACAATGACTAACTGATGTCAATGACTAACTGATGTATGAACAACACTAAAAACTACACCACAACAACCAGAAATGAACATCAGTTAAAGTATCAACAACATTTGTTTCAAATTTCGGCAAACCTGTGGCCGATGGACCAGTGCCTTCTTGTCATGGCAAAGCAGTTATCGTTTGCTGGCAATATTTCTACTTTGTCAAAACTGATGATTCACCAAGCCTGGATCTGGATAATTACTCAGCAAAAGTCTTACAACGATATTGTGTAGAAAACACAAGACTTGAGAGGCACTGGGCGATTCTCACGACTTCAAACAAAACTTATTTCACCTGATCCGGCTCACGGTCAACGAAGCTATGTTGTTTGGTCAGATTTTTCACATTTGACGCAAATACACCCTTATATATTTCCTGGTGGTTAAGCTGGTAGTATGTTAATGTCGACCTACCAGCGAAGTTGTGTGCATTTTGTTGCTTTCGCCTTTTGTTTGTTTTGATGAGGGAATTTTGATTTAATGATGCTCTTTCCATTGATCATATCTCTTAGCGCTGCTTCCACCTCCCATGTTATCTCTGGTACCTCTTTCGGGTCGGTGTGAGTTATGCTATTCTGTTCACTGACGTATAGCTCGGTGTAGAATTCCTTTATTCATTCCGTGATCATTTCTTAGTCTTGTATTTCTTAAACCTGCTACCTTAGATATAATAATAGTACGTTTAGAAACTGGATTACGTATTTCAAGACAACAAATACAGATTGTGTTCCTAAGCAACCAAGCGACTGTATAAAATGGACTTTACCAGTTGCTTAAAACTAGTTTTAGAATGACATTGTTTAGGTTCGGTAGGCAAATTTTTCCTGTGGCATATTCCTGTATACAGAAACGAAGTTCGTCCAGAACCATTTACCCTAAAAAATCACACATTCTAATTAATTTGCTCTTGTGATGTATCTATGTTGGACTGTATAAATATTTGCTCTTAAATATACTGGTGCATTACCATTGATAATATAATATTGAACATGCGGGCCAACTATAAGTATTCTACTACCTTTAAGCAACCCAAATTATTCTCGCGTGCTCAGTGCGACCCCCTAGTTGGAACTAGGGGGTCATCGTGTTATCACGGTCATCAGTCTGGTAGTCACAATATACAGTAGCAAAATAAGTCGTCTTCCAATAATGCTAATAATGACGACGACGATGATGATAATAATAATAGAACTGTCTAATCTATTTTATGATTAATATTTATTGGTTTGATCGCCCGGTGTTAATGAGTCAGATGCCGTGCCTGATTCATGTAACATTGTGTGACATTTAATAACTTCGATATTATTTGATACAGATCTACACAAGTTGAGCGTCGCGACAGAACGTGAATGAAACCGTATTAACCGACTGAACGGTTGTCATTAATCATCTTTTTGTTCATGCTTGCTATTGAACATTATGCACACACGAGGGGCAAACGATCAATTTTCTTATATAGACCAACCACAACGAATATATTAAAAAGCTGAGGCAATGTCAGCTTAGACGCT
Source organism: Paraescarpia echinospica (assembly GCA_020002185.1). Taxonomy (NCBI): domain Eukaryota; kingdom Metazoa; phylum Annelida; class Polychaeta; order Sabellida; family Siboglinidae; genus Paraescarpia; species Paraescarpia echinospica. The sequence continues at coordinate 57,717 of JAHLWY010000456.1, forward strand.
TTGTATCATTCGTCTGCAAATAATATTATAACGACCGGTTACGTTAATCCTAGGCGGTGACAACACTTCGTCAACACTGTGAATCGTATAATTGATGAAATCAACAAGATGTGTTTTGTATTCCTTTGCAGTGTTTGCTTTGGCAGATCAGGTGTGAAGCAGCAGAGCGGAACTGGTCGCGTAAATGCGAGGTGGTGACAAGTGGGACGCAGCTGAATCTCAGTGATTTTAGTAATCACCAGTTGACATATATGCAATACTGTACGGATGACGAAATGTGTAGAAAACACAAGACTTGAGAGGCACAGGGAGATGCTTACGACTTCAAACAAAACTTATTTCCTGGTGGTTAAGCTGATAGTGTTTTAGTGTCGACCTACCAGCGAAGCTGTGTGCATTTTGTTGCTTTCGCCTTTTGTTTATTTTGATGAGGGAATTTTGATTTAATGCTGCTCCAACAACCGTTTGAATGAACTGATGTGCCTGTCGATAAAGCTGAGTGTATAGCATTTTTTTCGGAATTATCACGTTGTTTGCTCATTTACTGCTAATATGAGTATTTTGCTTCTAATTCTGCAGTACTCTACGGACATTGTCACAACGGCACCCCAGTGTGCTGCGGCACACCAACTGAGAAGTACTGATTCTAGTAGTTCATGTAGAGATGTGTGTTCTTTATCTTCTCTTTCATCCACGCAACTTTGAAGTGGTCTTCCAGATAGTCGAGGTCACTTTCTTCTCCTAGCCATTCTCCGACACAGTGTATTATGCCGTCGCGGGTGAGTGTGCGTTTAAAACCGGGGATATTTTGTTTACCTCGCGTAACAGTGTTCTTCGCATGGAGGTCAAGTCTTCGAAGATCATCAGTTTGGATCCCATGCTCTTTCAGCTACTTTTCCGCTTTCATTAATTATTATTATTTTTTTTTCACCGCCATTGATATCATATCGTACGACACCCACCCCGACCTTGTGTTCCTGAGCAACCAAGCGACTGTATAAAATGGAATTCACTAGTTGCTTAAAACAAGTTATAGAACGAGATTGTTTAGGTTCGTCCAGAACAATTTACCCTAAAAATCACACATGCTAATTTACTTGCTCTTGTGTTGTATCTATGTTGGGCTATGTAAATATTTGCTCTTATATATACTGGTGTATTACCATTGATAATATTGAACATGCGGCACACGTATAAGTGTCCTACTCTATACTCAATATGCAGGGAGTAATCCAGCGAACTTAAATTCATCAGTACCAATATGAAACCTCGCTGAACAGTTAATATAAATATGATTATTTTATTTCTGCATTTCATCTTCTTCGACAATCCACTATACCAAGTTGAACATGTGTAATCGAAGTAACATTGAATGAAAACAGTTTTTTTGTTTTTACATTAAACTTTCTAGCGTTCCTGTAAACAAAAATAGGAAGGATTTCAGAAGCTTTACTTTGTTTATCGCATTGATGGAACTAATAAGCAGAAAGATACGAGAGATATCCCTCGGAAGTTACTGTATGCAGACGATCTGGCAGTGGTAGCGGACGGGGAAGCAGATCTCCAAGAACAAATGACAGTATGGAAAGATATGTTCAGCAGACATGGACTGAAAGTTAGTTTGGAGGAGAAGGAGGTACTTTGGGTGGCCGGGGCAGCAAAACAAAGAGCTGGAAACCTGGAGGGGAAGAAACTAAAACAAAGAGACTGTTTTGTGTACCTGGGTGGAGCGATATGCGGGAACGGTAACTCAAACACCGAAATTCGCAGGAGGATAAAAGCAGGGGCAAACGCTTGGAGGAAAGCTGAACGTGTGATGGGAGACAGACGCACATCGCACAAACAAAGGAAAGGAAAGGTGCTATGTTTATGTGTTACCACGGCATACCTGTATGGCCTAGAGAAGATGGCACTGACAGAGAAACAACAAGAGAGGATGCAGGTTTGTGAAAATAATTGGGTAATAAGATTGCAGGAGTGAAGAGAACTGATAAGCGAAGAATGGAGGAGTTAAGGGAGGAGGTTGGGGTAAAAGAAAGCCTTAAGAAGAAGCTGGTGAGAAGTCAACTGAAGTGAGCTGGGCATGTGGAGAGAATAAGAGGAGAACGGCTGACAAACAAAACAGATGCCCAGAGAGTGGAGGGGAAAGGAGGCGAGGAAGACCTAGACTGCAACGGGAGAGAGTGTAAAGAGAGACTTGGAAGGATTGGAAGGGGAGTGGAAATAGTTGGTAGAGAAAGTAGTGCAAGATAAGTGAGGAAAAAGAAGAGGAAGAAAAATAAATCGGAAGGAGCGGGGCCAAGGCCAGCCTCATCCCCGACGACAGGGAATCAGGAGGAGAACAACAACAACAAGCCTATCACCAGAAAGGAGTTGATATGAAAGCTAACTAAAATGTGTGATGCTTGTCTTTGATTCAGTGACACTTCCTTTCCATTGCATGCCATATTAATTTTGTCACATTTGTACAACTTTCTCTTCGTGCCAAACACGATTATCCCGAGTTTTACGGAAATTATGAAACCATTTGTTTGTTGGTTAACTGACGGATTCCAGCTCCGAACTTACGATTGCCTCTGTAACTGTTATGTCCTTCTGAGGCAAACAAGACCGACTCGTCCGCATACAACGAAAGATTGCATTGTAATGCAGCAGACACGTATATAACAGGAAAAGTAGAGGCCCAACTATGGAACCATGTGGAACACCGGAAGTAGTACATTTAGCCCCATACATTGATCCAGCAACATCGGTTACTTGTATTCTACCCAAATTAATCATAATGTGTAATGATTGCTAAAAATAATGCAGTGATGGTTTCTGATGCAATTGTGAATTGTGTATCGAATGTGACTTGCCGTTGATTAAATTAGGATATGCGAGTGGACGACCTGGAACCCTTGGGGCTCCTGCAGCGTCACGTGTGGTGGCGGAGAGCGCAGTAGGGATCGGGGACTCTGCTGCAACAGCGACCATGACGTTGATGAATGTCTCGCGTCCTGCGGCCTCTCCCGATCTGGAGCAAGTGAAGCATCTACGTGCAACGAGAACTGCGTCCATGGCTCTTACTCCAACGGCCGATGCCAGTGCGGTCTTGCCTACCATGGGCATTGTTGTCAGTACGGTAAGTTATATAAGCATCGTCTAGATCTCCTATATGTTCACCAGCAATGCTACGTAGCGTTTGATGTGTTGGTAGATATGTGTGTCTCTCGCTGTATTTATGTATGATATCACTTACCAGTAAATTACACACACTATTTGTTATCTATCAATATGTGTGTGGACAGTCAATGTCAATTCCAACCTATCACTGCCTAATTTTAATTAATGATAACCAACAAGAAGTCAATATTAACTATTGTGACGTATCGCTTGCAATGGGTACAGTGTAGATGGTTCAATGAGCTCATAGGCGTCGGGATGTGGTGAATATAGGCGGTTGAGCCGGAGTCCAAGGCTAAGCACTTCGTTGCTGACGGATATGATCAGCAGAAGGCGGGATAGTGTGGAAGAGTTGGAGTTTTTTTGCGGTTCGAAGGGAGTAGTGTTGGAGATCTTTTGCGTTTCAAAGGGGGATAATGTTGAAGATTTTCAGGATCGTCATGCTCATTAAAACATCGACAACATTCACAAAATATCGGGAGGGGGCTGAGCCCCCACTGTAATTAATGGGGATGGCCCAGTCCTCCAAGCCATCTCCTGTCCCGACGCCTATGGATCTATAGTAAAATATTTCTTAAACATCGATGTTTGCTCAAATACATGTTTTCTGTAACATGTAAGACTGTAGGAGTGTACTAAATATGCGTGTTCTTAGCAGTGTTTATGCATACACACGAACGTGGTATTAATTGGCTACCAGTTCGATAAGTTATACTTCTCTGGTAGCCACCTCATCTGTGTTACACTGCTCTTGAATTGTGTTGTATATTATCTGGATGAGGAAATTAATTTATTTACTTACTTATCAAAAGTAGGTTACAGTGTGTTGTCCAATTTTGCATTTGTTCCTGGTAAACGAACCATTAAACGTTTACGAATTAGTCGCAGCCATTTTTAGCTGTGTCCTAGTTCAGTTTCCTGAAACGTTTGATATCATTGACGTTGTCGTGACAGCCGTGACGTGTGGTCAACCGTCAGCCCCGGCCAATGGCTTCACCACGGGGTCTAGCTACAAGTACGGTGACGTCATCGGCTACTCGTGTCACGTGAAATACAACCTGACGGGCGGGGATGTCACCCGCACATGTCTATCGGCGAACGGAAATGGCTATTGGGGCGGCAGCAAACCTTCATGCATGTGTAAGCATAAACCATACTTACTATAATCGAGCTTACGTACGTGTCCTGTATGTACGTGTGTACGTGTGTACGTACGTACGTACGTACGTATGTATGTACGTATGTATGTATGTAAGTACGTACGTACGAACGTACGTACGTATGTATGTATGTATGTACGTACGTACGTATGTACGTATGGATGTATGTATGTATGTATGCCTGCATGCATCAAATAGATCAGTAAGTTTAACACGTGATTTTTATTACAATAAACATAATGGTGTATACGCTACGAATTATTCATCATAACTGAAATTAAGATAGTATATTCAGGCTTTACAACATCTGCATGTCATGCATTACTTCTTTTCCTGAGGAAAAATATGCGTCGTCTAACATTTGCATAAAAGTCTGTTATGTAAAATTTAGTTATATTGTAAGTTACCGCACAGTCTATTTACTATTTAGTATCACTTATATATGTCTACATGATGTTGGCGCTTTCCGTTCTACAGGAACCTTTTAATTAATGGTGTTCTCTTTTATCGCTCACTAACCGGTCTGGATGCAACTATTGCTTAACATACGATACTGACACAATAAATGCCCTAAGCAACCGGCTTTTCGCATATTACTCCTCTTCCTGGTGATAATATAGTTCAGCGAACTTTTGCAATTAATAATAATTATGTAAAATAAGTGGAATGTTAATTACAAAGCGATCAACAGCTTATTCATTGTTTATTTCACATTTTCTCCACATTTTATATGGTAACATACCGAGTTTACAGGAAAATGTTTAATTTATGATATTCTAACCTTGACGGAATATAATATTCAAATATTCCAACACTACCAGCATGCCTTATTGAACGTAATCAAATGTGGGGGTTGCACCAGTCAAATTTGGCATTCATGACCCGGCTCATAGGACCACGCACTGTCCGGCTTTTGGGTGCCTGATCACAAATTTACATGCAAAACGAGTTTTATCAAAAATTAGAATAGTATATGACAAAAACTGTTACACGTATTAACAGAACATGTATCCCTTATTGTCAATATGCCATTGCCAACAACATTGCATCACGTATGGTAGTTACATAAGGAAAACAACAAAACACTAAATATTTACCCAATATTATTTTATCATTAAAAATGCATACAATCCTGACGTTGCGCGCCGTTAGTCGGTCTTAATTATTCAAATGGCCGTGAAGTTGTAAGAAGCATGACCTGCTTCTACAGAACTAGAAAAATTAAACATCGATAAGTATTAAAAAAGTTACACAGGGGTGGCTCAAAGCTCCCTTATGATCACGTGTCCCAACCTTCCCCTATATACTGTATACACTGCCTGCTAGGCGTTTCTCATACGTCCGACCGGGAAGTAACACCGGCCGCTGTGAATGAAAATGTGTATTATTTTATTTTCAAGTACTAATGTTTTGTTAAATAAATTATAATTGGAAAGGAAGAAATGATCGCCTATTCAGCGGTTGCAAAATCTGAAGTCTACTAACGAAATCATTGTTAAATGCTCTTTCCTTTTTTCCTTCCCTTGCAGATGTGAAACATTGTGAAAGTAATCCGTGCCAAAACGAGGCAACGTGTCTCGACGGGTTGGACCGTTACGACTGCAAATGCGCTTACGGCTGGTCAAGCACCCACTGCGAACTAGGTTCGTGAGGACGCAATGAATCTGGATAACATCTTCATTAGACATAAAAGAAGCTCTTCTTACACGACCGATATTTTTATCTCTGGCCAAGCACAATGTTATAAAACGAGAGATGTTTTATGATCGCACAACATATTCAAAGAATTTCTTTTCATGTTTTGAATTCTGACGCGTGTAGACCTGTTATTAACACACCTTTTTCGTGAGCTTCCTTTTAGATATTAAAATCCCTGCCTTGCCTAGAGTCCTTGTTCTAAAGAGGGTTAATTTTGAACATACTAAACATACGCCACAAATTCTCAAAGTGAACATGATGCTTATAATATCTTTTTTTACAGATATCCTCCCTCCTGAGGTCTTCAACTGTTCATCCAATGAAACTCACCTGATTTCGAAGCCGAAAGTGACTGTATCGTGGCCAGAGCCGTCGTTCCAAGATCCCATGGGCTCACCCATTCAGCTGACACAGAACTACCAGATGAACGAAGCCACTTTCCCGTGGGGCGAATTCTTCATCCAATATGTGGCAACGAAACCGTCGAACGGCCTGCGTTCTGAGTGTCTCTTCACAGAGTCGATCTACCGTAAGTTACTTTGTCTGTCTGTCTGTCTGTCTGTCTGTCTGCCTGCCTGCCTGCCTGTCTGCCTGCCTGCCTGCCTGCCTGCCTGCCAGCCTGCCAGCCTGCCAGCCTGCCTGCCTGCCTGCCTGCCTGCCTGACTGCCTGCCTGCCTGCCTGCCTGCCTGCCTGCCTGCCTGCCTGCCTGCCTGCCTGCCTGCCTGCCTGCCTGCCTGCCTGCCTGCCTGCGTGCGTGCGTGCGTGCGTGCGTGCGTGCGTGTGTGTACGTGTGTGTACATGTGTGTACGTGTGTGTACGTGCGGTTACGTGTGTGTATGTGTGTGTATCTGCCTGCCTGCCTGCCTGCCTGCCTGCCTGCCTGGGTCTGTGTGTGTAAGTCTAAGTCTGTCTGTCTGTCTGTCTGTCTGTCTGTCTGCCGTCTGTCCGTCTGTCCGTCTGTCTGTCAGTGTGTCTGTCTGCCTGTCTGCCTGTCTGCCTGTCTGCCTGTCTGCCTGTCTGCCTGTCTGCCTGTCTGCCTGTCTGCCTGTCTGCCTGTCAGCCTGTCTGCCTGTCTGTATGCATGTATGTCTGTCTGTCTGTCTGTCTGTCTGTCTGTCTGTCTGTCTGTCAGTGTGTCTGTCTGTCTGTCTGTCTGCCTGTCTGTCTGTCTATCTGTCTGTCTGTCTGTCTGTCTGTCTGTCTGTCTGTCTGTCTGTCTGTCTGTCTGTCTGTCTGTCTGTCTGTCTGTCTGTCTGTCTGTCTGTCTGTCTGTTAGTCTGTCTGTCAATCTGTCTGCCTGTCTGTTTGTCTGTTTGTCTGTTTGTCTGTTTGTCTGTCAGTCTGTAAGTATGTCTATCTGTCTATGTGTACATATATCCGTAAATTGTGCATGCATGGAAATATGGTGATGCCATTTGGTAGGAATGTTAGCGGCCCGGGAGGCAGCGAAATTCGAAACTAACAATCTAAGAACCAACAAAATGAGCCACTTACGATTCTGATGGGATCGTGATTGTAGTATGAGAAAATGCGGAATTTTTGTTTTTCTGTATCATCGTAAATATAAAAATGACGCTTAAAAATAGGTCGCCTGATGTATGCAACCGGTTTAAATACTTTTTTCAAGTTATTGCAGTTTGTACATGTGTGCTGTTGCAGACTAGGTGCGTAGTGTACCTGTCATAGCTAGTGTTGCCGCCACAACAGTAATGCCAAATTTAGACCCAATGTAACATAATTAACTAGATAATAATACAGTAAGACCAAGGAACCGATCAAAGGTCACTGGAGGGTGGGCCGGGGTAATTAAGGGCAGGTAAGTTTTGAGTACACATTATTTGAGGATGGGTCGGATTACAGTGTTGGGGGTTTGGGTTGCGTCAGTGTTCAGTGTTCACAATTATGCCAACAATAACTCGTTTGTAAAAAGGGGGTCAGATTTCAGTGACTGACAGGTGGGACACACACCACTGCACAGGAGTTTTTGACTGCTAATAAAACTGAAGATATCCACCTGTAAGCATACATATGCGGCTTTATCTTTGATTGTCTTTGCCCTGTGCAAGGCCAGGTAGCTCAGCTAGTTTAATGCGATGTTGTGCTTCTTACTAAAATGTCAAAATTTAACAAAATACTGGTTGCATATACCTGGGATACAGTCGTTGCCGCTGTTGTTATTGTTTGTTCAATAACACATGTAGTTTATGTCTGTCTGTAGCCGTGCCCTGTGAACCGTTGGTCGCCCCGGACCACGGCGCCGTCGCCTGCAACGGATGGAACGGAAGGTTCGGAGAGGTGTGCACAGTTCTGTGTCAGCAAACCCGGGATCTACCCGCGTGGGATGACATCTCACGCCTGTATGTGTGTGGGGCATCTGGGCAATGGTCTCGCAAACTTGACGTGGACGCCTGCTTAGGTAGGGAAGTGACAGTGCATGTCCTTTTGGGTATGTCTGATCTGGTTCCTTGTAAGAACTAATGCCGACTCTTGGGTAAGTTAAGAATTATTGTTTAATACAATCCGTTTCTAACGTTTACTTGTGAATTAATAATCTACTTATAATCGAACTTGTATATGTGTGCGGGCAGTTCAACGTTTCCTTCATAAACGGCATGAACCTCGAGTGCCAAACGTTCAGGGATTAATCCATGACGTCTAGAATAGGATATAAAACCTATATCTTTTTAAAAAATACCCCATATATCTCACAATTCTCACATTTTATCAGGTAAAAAAGTTGTTCGGAACGTAAAACATAAAGTGCGCGTAATACGTAAAACGTAACTTAACAATTGCAAGCGGGAAATACCTCGGGGAAACGACCGCTGCGTCATGAATTTGGCAACATGAAATAGAAGCTAACACAATATTGCTTATGTTTACCCTGATGCCAGTAGCATAGCAATGCGAATATTATTTGACAATTCTACAAGTGCTATTATATACATAAAGGATACATGATATGCTTACTTTGGGTGGCTCCTACGATAGCGGTCTTAGTGCGAACCTCCCTTCCCACGGCAATTCTTTTCTTTGTTTGCAAAACGAATATTTTTGTTAATTTAATATTTTGATAATTTTAATTGATGTTTTACATTTCAAAATGTGCATGTATGCCTGTATAGTTTGTACTGCTTTGCAATGCTGTTGGGAAAAATAAAAGTATCCTTATAACGACAAGGGCCTATCGATGGACGTGAGCATTACATTCTCTACGACATTCGTCATCTTGACAAAACAAGCGAGCTCGTTATGGTGTTGATGTAACGATCCTGTGTGTTTTCTAACATTTGATGCAATATAAATATCAAGACTAGCAAAAATTGACACACGCACGCACGTGTTTATGTGTGCACGTGTGTATGTGTGTATGTATGTATGTGTGTATGTGTGTATGTGTGTATGTGTGTATGTGTGTATGTGTGTATGTGTGTATGTGTGTATGTGTATATGTGTATGTGTGTATGCTGGCCTGTAGCGTGGTTGATTTTTTTTGGGGGTAACATAGCCCCTCATAAGGCTCCTTGAAACCTCCTACTGCACCCCTGAGACTCCCAAGAACCATCCAATTTGCAAACTTATTAAGGTTACCACAAAATATCCAACTGCACTGCACTGCAGTCCCGGTGATAGGATTAGTCCCCTCCCAATATCTAGGGAAGGAGGTTGATTTTAGGGGGCAATTTTTAGTTTTGGCGAGTCTCACTGTGATTTTGTGAGTATCAGAGGGGGTGCAATTGGAGTTTTTTGGAGAGCCTCAAGGAGTTTTGGCGAGCGTTCAGGGGGTGCAATTAGAAGTTTCCGATGAGCCTCAGCTCCCCCCGGAATATTCACCATGTACCGACGGCAATGTAGCGTATCATTTCAGTCACGTAATAACGCTTATGCAGCCGGCGATAAATGATACAAGTATTCACAACTATTCCGCTCCTATAATCTAATGTGTCCGTTACAGAGCTGTATGACACAGACGACGAGTCGGACGAAGTCAAGGACCTTCACTACTACAGCGGGAACTGCGACGACCGGCGAATGGAGATAGGCGAGAAATACATCGCGATACTGAAGGCGTCTGACATGCATGAGATGTGCACGAGCTCGTCCTGGGCAGACTCGTGTGTGCCAGAGAAGGCCAAAGTCGTGTGTGGAAACATCACGGTAGTTTAACACAGAAAGAACGCGTGGTGTCAAGCCTTACAGTGTCAATAGTGTCAAAACCAGGAGCGCATACTGTCACTGGACGAAACTGGCTCGCTTCTTTAATGAGAATGCTCCTGAGACGTAACGTCGTTTGGCCGATCGGTGTTTTGTGAATCTCGTTGTTTCTTTGGCTCTACCGATCGCTTGATGCAAGCCGCCCTATACTAAACAAATAATCAAGAAGTTGATACTTATTTAACGTTGACCTGTATGAAAGAGCCTTTTTATTGTATATTCCCAAGCCGATTGCCCCTGCGTTATTTATGGTATTGCTAGCTGTCGCCGGTCTTTTGTTTTCATAACAAAGACCTGGTTGAACCACTACGGACTGTTGTTTAACGATATTATCACCCACATATATACGTGGCATATTATTATACAATGTATTGTAATTGATGTGGCACTGAAGTGTTGTTAGACAAACATACGATTCATTTACTCATTCCATTAAAATACACTGATGACTCAAATATCCGTTGTGCAGGTTGATCTTATGTAACAGGAAATTCCCGTGGACAACTTTTGACACATGGAGACCGTTTAACTTCGATAATGTGTTCCTAAGGAAACAAATCGACCATTACTTAAATACCGTTGTTAAGTCTCAGCAGATTTTTAAAATGCAAAAACCGCTGATAAGAATGTTAGTGAAACGACCCCCTGTTCTTACCGAACGTGTCCACACGTTGATCCTCCAGGTGTCAAGTAGTACGTATTCTATTTGATCACATAAATAGTGAATTCGTTTTATTGGATTAATCGCATGGAATTGTTGACTACCAGCATGTATTGTAACTTTGCTTGGTATTAAATAAACACGGCGCTATTTGATGCAGTCCAGTATTTTATATCGTTGCAAAATAGCACGCACACACGCGCGCACACACGCGCTCACACACACACGCACGCACCCACACACACACACATATGACTAATATGCTTAACAGTATCACGCCTTACAGCATAGGCGGATCCAGGGGGCCTGGGGGCATGTGCCTCACTAAACCTTTGGAATGTGCCCCCGTTTTAGTGAGTGTCAAGGGGAGGTACAATTGAAGGTTTTGGTGATTTTCCGAAATGGTGAACGTCGCAGCGAAAAATCTTCAACATTGCAGGTGGCGCTGTGTATGGTCGTTGGTTGTCATCTGCCTATGAATCTATAACCATACTTAATTCCTTGCGACACCAATTATTCGCATGCTATTTTTGGACGCTGCTGTATAAACTAAGCTAACTCCCGAAACTGTCCCCCAGGCCCCCCAGACACGCATGTGAAGACTAAGTTACCTTCCGAAATTGTCCCCCAGGCCCCCCAGACACGCCTGTGAAGACTAAGTTACCTTCCGAAACTGTCCCCCAGACCCCCCAGACACGCCTATGAAGACTAAGTTACTTTTCGAAACTGTCCCCGAGAACTACCGCAACGCCCCCTGTTATCAATTTAAGGAAACTCGTGACGCGTTCGCACAGAGTTAAGCGACTTCCGTCCGTAAGTCGTTTAACTAGCCGCTTTCTTATCCGATTTAAGTGGGTTCATACAGAGTCTAAGCGAACGCCGCTTTAATATAGTGTCATATATTTTAAGGTTTTTTTTCTTCAACAGTACTTGAAATGGAGATGAGTTATTCAAATTTGTGGTGTAATAGTGATACTTGCTTTAAGCAACCCAAATTATTCTCGCGTGCTCAGTGCGATCCCCTAGTTGGGACTAGGGGGTCATTGTGTTATGACGGCCATCAGTTTGGTAGTCACAAAATACAGTAATAAAATAAGTCGTCTTGCAATAATGCTAATAATGACGACGATGATGACGATGATGATGATGATAATAACAATAGAACCGTCTAATATATTTTATGATTAATATTTATTGGTTTAATCGCCCGGTGTTAATGTGTCAGATGGCGTGCAAGGTACATGTAACATTGTGAGACATCTAATAATTTCGATATTACTTGATACCGATCTACATAAGTTGAGCGCCGCAACAAAATGTACATGAAACCGTATTAACTGTTATTGTGTAACATGATTATAAATGTCATTTGTTGTCTCTGTCGTTTTTAAGAAACCGATGACGCACACTATCGGTGAACGGTTGTTACTGATCATCTTTTGTTCCTGCTTGCTATTGCACATATACACACACAAGGAGCAAGCGATCAATTTTCTGATATAAGCCAACCACATACGAGTATATTAAAAAGCTGAGGCAATGTCAGCGTATAAGCTTTGTAACATTCGTCGGCAAATAATATTACAACACAGAGACGACAGTTAAATGACTGACACATTTGATAAATGACTGACACACTCCAATTGTGATACTGAACTGAATAGCTTATTACTAATCTACATAAGCCTACAAATAATACGTTGCGTCTGTGTGCACTGTTTGAATGTCGCATTTTTGTGCTTGATACGGTATTATCTGTAATTGTTTTGCATTTTTTCACATGTACATGTTATCGCTTTTTCATTGAAGGTTGCATGTGTGTTTATTGTTGACGTCGTTTCTAAGAAACCGGCGGCGCCAAAGTAGCTATTGCTGACTGGTTAGTACAAATCACGTAATATCGTTCCGTTTGGCATTGAACAACTTCTCACAAGTGCGTGAAAAGATCCACTATAGACGGGTCGAAACGTCGCATACTGAATGTTTCAACAATTGCCCCAACGTAAGTTTATTTATTGATGTCTAAGGCAATACGATTTTTACGATGCAGTTGTCTCCTTCAAATTCAGTCCTGTCTAAATGAATCTCTCTCTCTCTCTCCCTCCCTCCCTCCCTCCCTGTCTCTGTCCCTCCTCTCTATCTCTCTCTCACTCTTCCTCTCTCTCCCTCTCTCCCTCTCGGCCTCTCTCTTTCCCTTTCCCTCTCTCTGTCTTCGTGTCTTCTCTCCCACTCTCTCTCTCACTCGCTCTTGTTCTCTTTCTCTCCCCTCTATCTCTCCCTCTTATCTCTATCTCCCTCTCCCTCCCTCGTTTCTTCTCTCATTCTCTCTCCCTCTCCTCACTATCTTCCTCTATCTCCCTTTTCTCTGTCTCTCTCCCTCCCTCCCCTCTCTTTGTCTCTCTGTCTTTCTGTCTCTCTCTCCTCTCTCTCTTTCTCCCCCTCTCTTCACCCTGTCTTCCTCCCTATCTAGTTCCCTCCCTTCCTCCCTCCCCCTCTATCCCTCTCTCTCTCTCTCTCTCTCTCTCTCTCTCTCTCTCTCTCTCTCTCTCTCTCTCTCTCTCTCTCTCTCTCTCTCTCTCTCTCTGTCTGTCTCTCTCTGTTTTTCTCTGTCTCTGTCTATCTGTCTGTCTGTCTCTCTCTGTCCCTCTCTCTTCCTCTCTCTTTCCCTCCCCCTCTCTCCCTCTCTCCCCTCTATCTCCCTCTCTCTGTCACCTCCCTCCTTCTCTCTTTCTCTCTCCTCTCTCTCCTCTATCTCCCCTCTCCCCCTCTCTCCCCTCCCTCTCTCTCTCTCTCTCTCTCTCTCTCTCTCGTTCTCTCTCCCCACGCTTCTTTTCTCCTTCTCTATCCCCTCTCCCTCTCCTCTCTCTCCTTCTCTTTCTCTCTCTCACTCTCCCCGTCTTTCTCCCTTTCTCTCTTTCTGTCTCTCTCCCCCTCGCTTCTTCTTTCCTCTCTCCCTCTCCTCTCGCTCGCCGCCCGCCCGCCCTCACTCCCTCCCTTGCTCCCTCCCTCTCACTCTCTCTCTCTCTTATGCTCCTGACTATAGACGTGCTGGTAACAAGAACAAAAGAATACACAAATGTATTATTATTATAACAAATATTCCAATGAACACTTAGCTAAGAGATATTTGGGAATTTAACAATTAAATTATATATATTTATATACAAATAATAATAAATTAAAATAGTTAATGAGTCAATTGAAGTGACATATTAACATTTCACATATTGAGGTTGGCGTTGATAATTTTGAATGACAATTAAACCTAAATGACAAGAGGATAGCTTGTCATTAATTACGTGTTACGTGGCAGTCGATAATTACCATGTCTTTATTAATACATTACCAGGTGAATGTTCTATTACAATGCCAGATTACATGTATGATGTCACATTCATATACACTGTCGTGTGTACGGCTGCAGAAGATACATATCTACAAAAGACGGTCGATTACTAATACTGATTGATAAATGTGCTTATTGCAAATGACCTCACTTGTTGATGATTTTTGTGTCGGTGGATTTGGCAGAATTTGGTAATATACAGTTTGTTTTTATTATCATTAGCTGGTTTATGATTGCCGCTCAATAACCTCATACGAGACTAAATTACGTGCCTGATGTTATCTCAAATCAAAGCGCATATATTCGCAATTACTAGTTGTTGCTTTATGTAAATGCCACACGTAATATTTCAGATTAAATTAAACATTGGCGTCACAAAAGCGATAACTATTAATTGGCAATACATGTAAGGTGCTTTGATATTAGATAGGATCAAACGTAAAATGCGACATACTTAGAGCACATCAATGCAATTGTTTCGATGTCATTTAGACTAGTACTAGGCTATTCAGCGACAATGACAAGCCAAGCTAATATAATACAAGTATAATGTTATTAATATAAATATGAAACCTTGCCAAATACGATACACCAAATAACGCTACCATTTTCGTAGAAACTATATCATCATCAACAAATGAGGTAATTTGCAATAAGCATTATTTATCAATAATCGGAAAGCAGGTCCATTTTGGTTGGGATAGCGGCAAAAGGTAGATTTCCTCTATGATTGCTACAACACTACCTCTTGGCAGCCAGTGGACATGCATGCAGAATAGAAGCATTTGGTGAAGAGTGTTCATGTGCAGTTAGAGGTTCTTAAAAAGGAGACAATTGAAGACACTTGTTTCCACTCACCCAACATTCAGTTTCTAGAATACTTAATCTCTTCACCAGCGCATGGCATGCAAGTAGGCCTGGTCTGTAAAATGCCCTAACTTGAATCTGATTAGCTGAACAAGCTGTAAGTAAATGTAATTACTCATATAGCGAAGTATCCAGTCCTCGGAACTGCTCAAAGCGCTTTACACTTTATTCCCTGGCAGATCTTTTCAATCGAACACCATCTCGACTTCTCTGGGAAGCATCCAGCCCCGCTGCAACTGATGCGTGAAGACTATTCGTATTTCTACAGAAACATTCACTACTGTCTATAGGCAGGTACTCATTCATACAGCTGAGTGAACTGGAGCAACGCAGAGTGAACGGACTTGCCCAACATTCGACACCGCAGCACAGGATTCGAACCCGGGTTCTCTCGGTCGGGACTTCGAAGGTCTAACCACTGCGCTACTGAGCTCCACCAATAAGTAGAAGTGTCCCACTTTACTAAAGTCCCAATTCTCCCCGCTCTGACTGTTGATACGACGTAGCGAATTCACCGCGTTTCTGCGTGCGCTACGCGTTCGTTCCGCTTGGTGCACTTGAGTGGCGTCCCAGAGTTACTTCGACTGTTCAGCTAAAGTAGCAAAAGACTTAGTAAAAAAACTACTGAAAGGTGGATTCACTGATTCCGTATCGAATTCTGACGGGCTGTCTGCTCTAGAAATGACACGGTACAAGTTTAAAACGACGGTTCGCAAAATGTTATTGGCAAGTCAAAATTAAACACGCGATCGAAGAATATAGATTACCACATCTGCTACCACAGACTTGCTAAGCCTACACAGGCATAACTCGTTAACGTAGCTAATATATTAGTTACTTAAATAAGCAACTTTAAACCAGGGATTACCCCGCGAACTTCCCGCCAAAAATGGTCATATTGGATAGAAAACAACGCTGAACTGAAAAAGCAACGAATCAGTTCACAAAACAGATTAGTGCCACTACACCTAGCCAACCACCCCAAGGCACCCATAATCAAGAAGGTATTTATATTTGTATCCTACGCAATGTACATATACCACTCTAAATCCACCAAGTGCGACATGCATTATAGTCTCGTTCCATAGCAACGACAACACTATGCTTTCCGGCATACAACTACAGCTCATGTAAACACAAAACTAAAAACAACGTGCTAAATCTTGCGCAACTGTAGGAATCCATTTTATCCATAGGCTGCCAATATCAATAGAAGGGAAACAGTGTACATAATAATATAAACTTTCTACTAACAGGCCTTTCGTCAAGACGCCATATCCCAATATCGCTCTGGGGCCAGCCAGGGTGAAGACCTACATTTTAATTACACCCCACAAACGTCTTGAAACTCATCCACCCATACTAATACCAGAACTACTACTACTAAAAGTTAAAACAGCAGCCTATACAATCTGGATTCCCAATATATGTTCCCGCAATTATGTAAATACAAACAAAGGACAACATGCAACAAAGTAATTATAATAATAATAATAATAAATAACTTCTTACGCGCCAATATCCTCAGACAATCCGAGCTCAGTGGCGCACCAAAACCAAAGGATTAAGCATTCTCGTACTCGTGTGATAGGCGAAAGTCGTCAACAAATGGATGGATGTGCTAGGAAGCTATGGAGGATAGGCGATATAGAAAAGATAGGTTTTGAGGTGACGACGAAATGTAACAATCTCTCTTTTCTGCTGATTTACCATTAACGGGAAGCGAATTCCATATAGTTGGCGCGGCAACTGAAAAAAGCTCGAGTTCCAGCCTTTGTCTGGGGACAGATAGCAACTTCGAGCTAGACGACCGAAGTTGTCTGGCTTGTCTAGCTGGTGTGAGCATTGAGTGTAAATAACTAGGTTGTTTGGATGAAAGGGCTTGGTAGGTGATTGTGCAGATCTTAAACATAATGCGATATCGCACAGGGAGCCAATGCAGTGATTTTAGAAGTGGCACTGAGCAGGAGAATCGAGGAGATTGTGTGACTACCCTTGCTAAACAATTTTGGACGCGTTGTAGTTTTGCAATATCCTTGATAGCAACATTATGAAGGAGGGAATTGCAATAATCTAATCTGCTGCTAACAAGAGCTGTTGCGATAGTCTTAGCGACAGAAAGCGACATATGTCGGCGAATGCGGCGAAGATCACGGATATGATAAAAACAGCAACGGCACGTTTGGGATATGTGTTGTCTGAAATTGAAGTCGCAATCAAAGGTCACTCCTAGATTCCGTACTGATGCTGCTGGTGTAATATTTTGACTCAGGTTGCATGTTGGAAAAAAGTAATTAAGTTTTTTTGCAGAACTGTTCCAAAGATCACAACAAACAATCGAAATTCCTGCGGTATGGAAAAATGCAATGGTACAACCAGTGCTTAAGAGAGGAGCCGAAGCCAGGCTGCGAACTACAGATCTTTCTCCCTCACATGCATCTCCTGTAAACTCCTCAAACGTGTCATCAGATCCGAGGTTACTGCACATCTGGACTGAAACAACATCATCACCAATACCCAACACGATTTTCGGAAACGGAGATCACGTGAAACACAGCTAATACTAACCATCGACGACCTGGCAACTGAACAAGATAAAGGGGGACAGACCGACACAATCCTTCTAGACTTTGCCAAGGTCTTCGATAAAGTCCAACTCCAGCGCCTTCTCAAAAACCTCGACCACTATGGCGTCCGAGGCCGTACACTAAAATGGATCGAGACATTCCTCTCTGGCAGGACACAGGAAGTAGTTATTGAGGGAACACAACCATCAATAGGTCACGTTATCTATGGAGTACCCCAGGATTCTGTCCTGGGCCCAATACTCTTCCTGATATACATAGATGACATCGGTGACAATATCGAAAACAAAATTAGTCTCTATTCAAATGATACCATCCTGTATTCTCCCATAAAAACACAAATGACAGCAAGAGACTCCAACAAGACCTGGACTCTCTGTAGTTATGGGAAAAGACATGACAAATGCAATTCAACTTAGACAAATGCCAGGTGATGACAGTCACAAAAAATAAAACCGATTAAGTCCAATTACTCCCTACATGGTCAGACACTCAAACAGTCAAACCAGCGCAAAGTACCTCGGTGTCGAGAGTAACGAACATCTCCACTGGGAGAAACACATAAAGGCCACCAAAGCAAAGGCAAATAAAACAAACGCCTTCATCTATAGAAACCTCAAAGGATACACAGACACCGTCCAGTCACGTTGCTTCAAAAGTCTAGCCCGTCCATTACTGGAATATGCCTGAGTAGTCTGGGACCCCCACCAGATGAAGCTTAAGTCTGACATCGAGATGGTCCAGAGGAGAGCCGCAAGGCGGATCTTTCATGATTTTAGAACAACGAAAAGCGCCTTTGATCATATTTCCACGTATGCGTTGTGATATACCCAGTTTATGTTGTTGATTGTTTTTTTGCTGCCCAAGGCAGTACTGTGCTTTGACACTGGAACACACTGATGGTTAGACTCAATATACATAAGTGTCGGAAAGAATTACATATGGGGTGGGAGGGGGCTGAGCAAAAGTTTCTGTAGCACTCCAATCAACACTTCCGTGCTTTTGGAAGACGGGGAGTGTGCTGTTGGAGGGTTTTCGCCGGAGTTCAAACAATGATCTCTTCATGCTCTCCGTAAACCTCGACCCCCCAACAAAACAATGACACTACAAAAGGTCAGCCATTCTCTAAATATTGGGAACTAAGACCCCCTCCACAGTACATGGGGGCTCAGCGCTTCCCCGGTTACAACATCTGTGATATAGGATTAAAAGGTCGGGGTGTCGATCGACGGGATTGATTTCACCTCTGGGAAATGTCGTTGTTTTTGTTTCTCTGACAAGACAATAAAAGCAGCCGGTCCCTTCTATTTGTTGTTTATGCCTCAAGAAGTAAAACACTATCAACATGTATAACCTGTCGTAGATGTGTGCGCGTGTGCGCGTGTGCGCGTGTGCGCGTGTGCGCGTGTGCGCGTGTGCGCGTGTGTAGTGCGTGCGTGTGTATGTGAATTATCACCGACAACACATCACCTATATGTTTTAGCATGGCGCTGTCTCGCCAGGACCGGTGAACAAGGGTTGCTCAATCGAGACGCTGAAACAAGATATTCTGGTTGAATGTTGCTTCGGCAGCGATGACGTTCCGATACCTCACGTTGAGCTCGACGTTGTCTCCGTTAAGACCGTTTGTACCATCAAATAAGCCTTCGTTATGTGTATTTTCATCATTAGTTTGAATCATCATTGCATTATAGTCACATCCTAAATCGTATCAAGCGTTGTAATATGTTACTATTGATGTAGACGTGGGGCATTTTCTCGAATATACGTTTCTTAGCATCCGTTGTTTGTGCTTGCATGCCGAACTACATGCAGGTGTACATATATTGCCATGCGTGCGTAAATGGGCTTGCGGTTGTAGCGCCGGACTGTGATTTTTTGAAAAATGGTCCCGTTCCTCCAGCCGCCGTTTCCAAACTAAGGCAGTTTTTTATATTTCATTTTTCCATAATTTTCTAAGTTTAGCGAAGCCATTTTAAATACATAAATACTGCTGTGAGGTATCCATTTTTGTTGTTTTTTCCAAAATCCATATTGACTGCTGTCAGTAAGTGTTTATCACAAAAAAACATTAATCTACTAACAGTACTTTGACATCGAAGTCAAAATACCATGAGTGTTAAAATATTATATATACACCGTCGCTTCATAGGCGTTATTATTATTATTAAGCGTTATTATTAATATTATTACTATTATATATACTTACTGTGCATTTGTAGGAATTCATATCCTCTTGATTGTTTGTTTAATAATGCTGTGTTGTTCAGATGTAGGAAGCATACACGGTTTTCCTACCATCTGTGTGACATCGAAGGATATTGGACCAGTCAGGAACAGAAAGCTATCTTGTTTTGTTACTTTCTTCCCCTCCAGATGCATATCCAGCTATTTATTCTGCTGGAAAACCCATAGCAACAAACACAATAGCCTCTCTTAAGATCAATATCTTCGTAACCCGAGGAGGTAACCAAGGAATCCTAGACACCACAATGCACCAGGCTGGTTAGATGAGGTATATGTCGGCTCAGGTGGGGCAATGCGCTTGACTCAACGGTGTGGGAACTACCCTGGCACTGCCCTACGCAATGTATGGGAGTTAGCTGAATCAGCTGTGCTTTCTCGTAGTAAGTGACTCCGCCGGTCGCTAGTGTACCAGCCGTGGGAACAATGCAGACGCCCGCGCTCAAAATCATAGGGCGACTCCAGGGAATCCCAATATAATTCCCCGTTCGACCATATAATCGCCCCATGGCACGGGTCAGTTATAACACGGCCACGGGTTAGTTGCAACAGTTGTGGACATAATACCATCAATGGGTGGATCCGCTAAGTCACGATTTGCCTACGTTACAATCAGAATTATACCCGTGACCTCCGTCAAGCTTTGCCTTTCGAACAATGTTGATCACGATTATATATAAACTCTACTGTCTGTTCACACAGAAAACTGTAAGAGACTTAACTTTAAGCCGGTTTATGACGAACAATTATTCGCAACGCCACTCGTCCTTTCTACAATTGTTCCAAGCTACGTAATTGTCAAACACGTGACATTAAGTCGTTTAGTTAAACCGCTTACGCTGTGTGTGAACGCAGCATAAGTGAATTACATTGCAATATATTAATTATTCTTGTGATCACTCATAGAATCACTTATTAGATTCCGAGACTACTAACAAGTGGTTTGTTGTTCTTCAGGGTCCCACATTTACTCCCTATTATGGGACCTTGTGGTATTTCCCCCCAGACGTTTGCCCTGTCGTGGAGAATGCTGTATGCGGCCCATACAAAGGTGAAACCATCCTTATTCCACGGATTCCATTGTGGCCGTCGGAATCTGATCTACCCTTCATGTTCAGTCGCCTGCAGTTTCCAATCTGCCCCTGCTTCGCCAGAACTATCAACAGAAGCCAAGGACGGACTTTCAAGGAGCGCGGTATGGACCTTTCCTCGCCCTGTTTTAGCCACTGTATGTTGTATGTTGCCGTCTCACGAGTTGGACAAGCCAGTAAATTAACAATTCTGGCAACGGGAAACAAGACCCGAAATGTTGTGTTTCACGAGGCACTGTGATAAGAGACACGCTACCAGCGCAGCCATCGCCGTCAGCTATATATCATTTACTACGGCAAACATCGTTTATACACGCCATCAGAATATATCAGTAACTAGCGCACTCTTTCTTCGCGCCGTCAGCGACATACAAGTAACCAGTACAATCACTGTCTACACGCCGTCAGCGACAGACAAGTTACCAGTACTATCAAATGTATGACTTTAAAGGCCTACTGTAAGTTTTCATTGGACCCCTTAACATGTGGATTAAATTATAAAACACATATGACTGCGTCTTTACCGCGGACAACGCCAGGTAAATCAGCTTGTATATATATATATATATATATATATATATAATTGTTGGATAAATTTTAATCACGATATCCTTCGATAAAGATCGACACAATTTAAGTGTAGCAACAAACGTTATTAACAGCAACACCGTCGTTTGTTGTTTATGACGTTTCCAAGAAAACGATGGCATCAGAGTATCGCTGAAGCGTTGTTATTAATCATATTTTATTCCTGTTTGACGTTTACCATTTTAACACAAGGGACAATCGTTAGCTATACATGTTTTGATATACCGCGCTTGTCTTTTGGGTCGTTTTCCGAATAAAAGATGTGGCGGCGTGCAACAAATCATTTGTGTGAGAAATGTATAGTTCGAAGAGCTTGAAATTGGGTCCGAAAAAAGTTAGTGTGTGGTTTCTTATATTTTTGAGGTATGCTAATGAAGCATCCCAGTGATGCCATCCTGGCATCCTTGACAATAGCACAACGAATGAGGTGTCTATTCCCGTGTGGTAAGGTCTGCGTTACTTTTCGGTATGTTTTCAAAACACTACCACACTTCGTAACTTAAACCGTGCAAATTAGGACCGCCAACATATTGAATTGGGTCCCTGTCTCAGTTAGCATGCTTACTCGTAACACAAATTAATTGTCTTTACCTATGTCTTGTGGTATACAATGTTGATTAGTTCATTCACACAGCAGGCTTGTCTGCTAATTTCCACTGAATATGCAAACTAATATTAGTTTTTGCTGTATACTCAATTTCTGTCAATATCTTTAGACCTATCTATGACAGCATTTCATATGAGGTGTCTATCTGAATTTATCCATTCCAGAATATTGATAGTGCCTTCCAAAACATGGCCTGTGGGCTAGTACGAGACATTATGAGCAAAGTAATTGATCATATTTTGTCGGACGTATGAACCTATATGTCGCCTGTTGCTTGTGTGACTCAGTTTATCGTTAACACTTACATAGATCTGCATGAAATGGTTCGTACGTAATTAAAACCAAACAATGATACAATGTCCGCCCGTTTATCTTTTTATTTATTCCGTTTTTGCGGTTAATCCAATAAAGCGAATCCGTGAGATGCGAGCTGATATATGACAATCGACTACATGTCATTTGAGCCAGAGCCAACAAGCTGACCGTGGGAACGGCCTGGTACCTTAGACAATAAAAGTGAGCAATATAGCCATTCTAGGCAATATTG